>CM034151.1:465905738-466155738 GCA_019776745.2 Taxus chinensis
CATATTATCATTCTATTAATTCTCATATAACTATACTTATCATTCCTTTTATTAATTATCTGAATGTTTAGAATGGATAATTGCCCATTCTAATCATTTCCTATAATATGAGAATGAATATATGCGCCCATTTTATTCATTTTAACCTGAATGAGAATGGATAGTTGTACATTCTTTTTTTTTTCATAAAACCATATTTCTCATTCCTTTTTTGATTCTTGAATGTTTAGAATGGACATTTTCCCATTCTATTGGATGTCATTTACACTATGTAACAATGTTAATATGTTTTGAATTTTTAAGTGACTATTACAACATGTGTGATTACAATTTTAATCTATATAATATTGTACATTTTTTTGGTATTTTATCACTATTTATAAATTGTATTAACAATTTATGTAATAAGTATATAATATAAATAAAAAAAATTGTAAGTGTTATATAATATTAATAAATCTGACGTGTAGTATAGAAAAATACGCATTAATCATTGACTATTTATTTCTTTTCTAAAGTGTTAAATACATTCTAAACACCTAAAATTTTTCAAAACGGGATTTGAATCTCAACTTTGAATGTTTTTACATATATTCATTAGAACCTTATAAATTCAAAACATATAGAAATGTGTGTTTTTATCTATCATGTATTCAATACACTATTAATTTTCATCAAAAATAATTAATGGAAGTAAAATATATCAAATCTACTGAGCATTCATTTTTGGTGGCCATTATTAATGAAATAATTATTTCAAAATTTTGAAGTTAATCCTTGTAGTATTTGTGCAACATTTATAATGGGTGGTTGTTTTAATTTTGAAAATTTGGGACTTTCAGTTTTTAGTGGCAATTGTTAATCTTTGATTACATTAGATAAATGTAGTTTTTGAATGATTCGGGTTTCGTTTCTATGTTTCCTTATGAATAAGTGTTTCAGGTCGAGCATAATATATTTTTCCTTTCATTTCTCTGTTAATCATTTGGGTTCTTATATATCTAATATTTAATTGGGAATGGTTATAAGGAGAAAATTATTAGTTTTATTGAACTAATCTTTGTTAGCATAAATAAAAAGTAATGCATTGTTTTATTTTAAGCAACTGGTAGTTGATTTCTTGCTTATGTGGCATTTTATTCCCTAAATGTTTGACAGTTTCTCCTTGTTGAAACTTGTATATATTTTGGTGCTCATTGTTTTTTTTATCAAGAAGAAAGAAAGTTTGTTCCACTCTCATTGAATATATCATTCATATAAGCCTTTAGTATTTCTATGGTGTGGAGAATTTGTTGAGCTATTTCTTGGAAATGTGGTTGCGTGGCTATTTCGAAGCATGTGTAGAACTGTAGAAAACGTGTTCCCTTTGGGATTTTTTTCTTCTTCTTTGTATGGGCCTATTTGGTGTGAAGATGTGGTTGTACAAAGTCTAAAATTGATATGAAAACATATTTTTCTAGCATCATCATTGGTGCAACAAAGGAAAAGGAAACATGGCTATGAAGACCTGTGTTAGAGACATCTTATGGTTTGTTACGTGCAAGATAGGCATTCTGGGAGATGAAGGCCAGTTGTTTGCTACCCATACAAACCTGTAACATATAAAGAAGCATATGTCATGCATTCCAGATGTTGAGATCATGATGTGAATAATCCAAGAAATGAATCACCATTAAGAGGCCAAGAAGAAATAACCAGATTGTATTTTGCATTACTCAACGCCCTTCATAATAGCATAAATATGTAACTCGAGGAGTTTTTTCTTCAAGGAATATTGGAGTGGTTCTAGTTTGACGTACGTTTTCAAACCAAAAAAGTTCATGCGGAGATCTAAAAAGGCTATAAATCAGATGATGAATGTGAGATAGAATTCCCACACAAGAATCCGTGTATCATTGCAAGAGTGTATCAATCCCACCTTCATTATATTGTTCATCAATAAGGCATTGTACCTTTGAACAAATAACAATAATTAAATTTTATTTTTTACATCATGTTGGCTCCAAAACTCTTTATTCAATTCCTAGTTCTTTAAAAGACCAAATTTTGCTACATGGAAGAAAAATATGAGAACCATTCTCCTCTTTGAAGATCTCTGGGAGATCATAACCAACACACTCGCTCATCCCACTAGCGTAGATGAGAAAATGAAGTATGAAAAATGCAATGTAAAAGCCTTGATGTTGATCACTCTGAGCATATCCGATGAGGTACAACCACATGCGATAACATCAAAGAAGGCCTAGGATACTTTATACATGATCTACGAAGTAATGAATTTGACATAAATTTTGCATCTCCAGTTAAAGCTTCAAACCATGATTATACAAGAAGGTGAGAAAGTGGATGAATTGTTGCATCGAGTGGAAGAATTATAAGCAGAGATGAGTGCACTCAAAGAAGTGATCGAAGATAAGTTGTTTTTCCCTCTCATACTGTGAGCTCTTCCTTCCCAGTTCTAGACATTCATCACCACATTGACAATCACACAAAAAGAGATGAGCTTTACCGAATTGGTAATTTTTTTGCAATAGGAAGAATCCATTCAGACAGTGCAAGAAGAGTTGTAACATCCATCAATTTAATCCCTTCTTTTTGTCTATTTAATTAATCAAATAATTATGAAAAATAGAAAAAAAAGTATGTTTATTTGATTAATTAAATATTATTACAGTACACTGTACTTAGTTATCTAAGTACTTAATTTTAAAAAATTAAGTAATCAAACAACTAAATATCTCCTATTGGTATTATTTAAAACAATAAGTTTCATTATGGAACTTCGTTTTCAAGTTCAGGAAGTGCCATTTTTATAATTATATCAGGACTATGGAAATTGTTTTTGAGATGTTATATTTTAGCAAAAGAATCCCTAAGGCTTATAAGCTAGTTGAATGGCTTTATAATATTAATTTGTGACCTATTTTAATATTGGTGTTAATAGAAAATTGGGGGCATATTTTGGCACCCATGGAGTCGATAAGTAATGTTCGATTTAATGGAATTGACTTCAAAAATTAAATTGTGGTGCTTGAACACCGTAAGGTCTTGAATATTAAATAGATAATATTTTTTTTGGGATTCAAGTTAGAAATGGTATTGAATACCATTATGTTGTCAAAAGTTAAATCATAATAATATATCCACTTTAGTGGACATTCCCGTGGATGAGGGAGATTTAAATTATTTTTTGAAAATACAAATTATTATTAAAAAGAATCCCCACCCATGTTTAGATGAGGCTTCTCCAAACCATACATTTGGAATTTTGGTAAGATGGGGAAATAAATGTGACTTAGGGTTTTCTAAGGATATGTAGAGAGAATGGGAAAAAGTGGGAGATTGGGAGTTTTGCATGGTAGTCAACTTTGTGAGAGCTCTAGTTATGGGGATCCTTTACAAGATTTTTCACTGCATATGGTTATTAAATCGGTTTTGTATTTATAACCCTATTTTATCTAAGCAGAGGGGATTGTGGAAGTTCTTGTTGTTTTGGGAAAGCTAGAATGGCTGCATTTATAGAAAATTAACTAGGGTTTTAACTAGTAAATTAAGCATAAATCAATTTCTATCCATGGAAATCAATCTTACAAGAAAGGGTTTCTGTACAAATCTTATCAGTTGGGTATTGATAACAAAGGTGTATTATCTTTTGTGGATTCTACATTCTTCTCTGGTGAATGGGTAAGTTGATGGTGAGACCATCCCGTGAATCTTGACAGTATTGGTAGTAAGTCTTGTGTCTTACCCTCATCTAAGGGTTGAGTGTAAAGTTGATTGTCCAAATTGTGTATGACGGGTTTTCCATTGATATAATTGTTATGAGAATTACTTTTTGTAGGTGGAAGGTATTTGGAAAACAGTAGATGAACCAGTTAGGGAACTTTACGTCCTTAAAAGAAAGTACTGAGAAGTGGTAAGTCTGTTTTCCAAATTGAGTATAAAAAAATTTAAAACTTAAATGAATGAGTTCTATGTGGTCACACGAAATCGCTTAAAGAGTTATTACCTGGAGACATGATAGTTACAAATATCTCTAATTTTCATAGCATGCCTTGAGGATTTAGTATGGAGGTTAGAGTTGTGTGGATTTAAGATGAAATATTTTAAGATAAGTATCTAATTATTAAGGACAGTCACATAAACTTCAAGGCTAAAGTGTCGGGCTAAAGTCCAAGATAATCAGAGTAAATGTATAGTCAAAATGAACCTTCAAGTTTTAAGTTAATAATCCATACAAATAAAATCTTGAGGGAATTATTTGAATCAGATGTAAGTATTATCATTGAAGCTTTCTCGAATTTTCATAAAGTTTACTAATAAGTTAAATTAAGGTATAGTTGTCACTGGGATTAAAATGAGTATTAAACTGTTTTTGTCACATGAATTCAAATAGAACCATAACTCGAGTTAAGTTATTCATGATGGGCAAAGAGCAAACTAAAAGTTTGACATAAGGAGGACATAGAAGTATAATGGGTGAGATAATGGTGGAATGTCAAGGTACTTTAGTTTCATAATAAAATAATATCAAAGGAAGTTACATAGAAGAAAGGTCTCATGACTATCCTAGAACAGTTAAGGGAAAGTGAGAAGTGTCAAGAGAAATAGTATAATTTCCTTAAATGAAAGTTAGCTGGGATTTTTTATGTGGATGAATGTTGAATGAGTATAAGAATGTCATAGGTAGAGAAGAATGAAAGGATACATTTCCTTAATGAAAATAATCTTTTATAAGTAAAAAAAGAATGGAAAGGTAAAAGTCTAAGAAGTCCTTTAAGAAAAGCTTCACAGATAGTACCCAAGCCTGAGAGTCCAGTTACCAAGTGATGAGGAAAAGATAGTAGATAAAAGTTCCTTGGACAAGTACGAATGCACTATAGGTGGAATGAAGTTTGAGCGATTAAGTTGAAAGTTGAAAAGTACTAAACTTCTATACTTTAGTAAGAAACCCTAAGTAGAGACCTAATAGATTGACCTTATTTCCAGTTACAAGAAAGTGAGTTAGAGTAAGAATGAAGGATTGATATTTTCCCAAGAATTTTGTAAATGAATGATTGGATAGAATCTCAGTCTGGCTTGAGGAGATCAGCATTTTAATGGATGTTTTATTTACAGATTTTATATCCATTTATAATTTTGGTATAAGAGATAAGTTTTAGTATGCCTTGAGGAATAGTGAAAAATTGGGTGCATAGTCCTTGAATATTGATTTCTAATGAATTTGTCTACATATTTATGAATGGGTGCCGATGAATGTGATGTATGAGTACATAAATATAAAAGAGATTGGGCCTTGGAGTAAAATGAAAAAAAAATACTTGATAAAGTGAAGGAATCATATACTTAAGACTCATTATCACAAGATAAATGTAGTTGCAATTCATTGAAAAATAGAGGTACATCGCAGGAGTACCAATGTGTACTTGCGATTCCAATAGTTGAAACATGAATTAAACTGAAAAATGTTGCAATAAGTTCTCACTAATCCTTGATGATCCACTTTAACCATCAAGAGGTGAAGGAAAAATACGTCTAGTGTGATGAGACAAGTCAAAAAATCACACTAAGGGACCCCCCTTAATTTTCCTCAAAGCTAATTCTGTCCAAAGGTCATAAAAGTTAAAATGGGGGTGAGTGGTCCCCTAGAGTTTTTAAGTAAAGATGTGTATGGGGAATTGAAACTAATCCTTATGAGGTACCAATGTGACATGACAATAATATTTCTAAAAAAGAAGAAATGGT
Source organism: Taxus chinensis (assembly GCA_019776745.2). NCBI lineage: Eukaryota > Viridiplantae > Streptophyta > Pinopsida > Cupressales > Taxaceae > Taxus > Taxus chinensis. The sequence goes on from CM034151.1 coordinate 465,911,484, forward strand.
CGCATAGGGAATTGGGTCCCATGAAAATGGAGTGACGAGGTACCCATGTAGAAAAAGGATCTAAATGTGAGTGGAAATCCTGTAGAAAAACATCACACACATACTACTATTCTAAGAGCTACCAAGTATGTTGTTTAATATATGGATTTTGCATAAGAAAGAGCATCAAATGAACTGATAGTGAACAGGCCTAATAAGGTACAAGCATCTTCTTGATTTTGAGAATCTCTATCTAGTTTAAGAGAAGAGATGAAGTCTCTAACACAATCTAAAGCCATTCTTCAATAGGAATATCAAAGAAATCCATTTTGAATCCACATTTGTATCAAGTTGACTCAGAAGAAGACTAAGCGTCGAAGTGTTAGACACTAGATATCAGGTGCTCTTGTCCAAACTGAGCACTTTATACAATCTTTGTTTTTGTTCAAATTATCAGATTAAATTTATGAAGTTGCAGCCTTTTCATTTAACTAAATCCTATAAAGAATCCTAAAGTACGTGTCAATCCTAGTTGAAGAAACCTTAAACTAGCAAAATGATGAAACCTATATAAGAAAGGGAAATAGTTCTACTTAAATGGCATGGGATAATTAATCCTATCAAGGACTATGTACCTATCATTCTAAGAAGGGACTAATACATATAGGTGGGATCCTATTACTATGAAAGACATCACCTAGAAAAATAGGACTAGTCGGAATCATAGACTGGGTTAGGGGAACCTATGGCCACTACAATACCATTCTATTAGTAGAGCCTGTTATCTTGGAAAACTGTGAAAAAGGGATTTAACCTGTGTACAATATTTGCTAGATGTCACAATTCATCATAGAATGTCATTGGTTGAAGCTTGAGTGCACCTAAACTCACTTCAAAGATACTCACACCTATGAAAACCGAGGGTAAAACACACTCATTTTCTAAAATTTGAAAAAGTGCAAATAGGATTCAAACATGACCCTTGTAGTTTGATGAGTGAACTTACAGTGTAGATTGACTACATTAGGATAATACATTGAGTTTTATAGGTACCTCAACTAATCCTAAGCTCTTGTGTAAATACACACAATCATCGACAAGCATAGTGTGTTACCCTAATGATGTGAGGAAATAGTAAGTATATGTGTGCAGCTCTTCTGTTATGCACTCCGTCTACCTATGAAGGTCTCTAGCATAGTCCCGAAGAATGCAGAAAACTTGTCAAACTTGAATGTTTCTCGGGTGATGGTTGTGATACTCTAATTGACCCTGCTCTTCACTCAATCCCTAGTTCAGGATGCAGCCATAGGATAAGTGGTAAACTATAGAGCTCTAAGTAGACCTAGAGGATTATGGTCACATAGATTTCATTTAGTATGCATCCCTATGTTTAAAAATTGCTAATTAGCCACATTCGAATGAATCTTAAGGGTGATCACATGGAGATCAGGGATAGTTTCCTTATAATGCAACAATTATTATCAATATTATAGAGATAGATTTAATTCTTAAAACATTGGTGAACACATACTATTAGAAACTCAGTTTCCCTAAATCAACATTCCAACCTCTGCTAATGCAGAGGAATGTCTAGCATTTCTTCTTCTAATAGGAACTTGTATGCATCAACTAGTTGTGATAGTAACCCTATTTGTTAGAAATGTACCAAGTTCTATAATGTTAATACTTTGCATTCTTCTATTATAATCTGATTTTAACGTTGATGGAAATGAGGATCAAAATAATTGAATCATTTAACTCACCCTGAAGCTAAGAATTCCTTAGTCCTTCACCTTCTTTCTACAACAAGTTTCTAGTCAGATACAAAAGCAAACCACATATGGTTGTATTCATTGTTATTTTATAGCACTATGTCTACCTCCCCAATGTAAAATACCTGGTGTTCACATCTACTCTTGAATGATGAAATAGTTTCCATCAAAAATTGAATCAAGAAGAACAAATGATGCACCATGAAGTTTCCTTGCACTCAAACTGGAAATCCTGATAGCTCCAACGTAATCACAAGGAATCGATCAATCAATGGAAGAACTTGCTCTTAATTCTCAAAACAAAACTTATTCACATAAGATAAAGACAATGGAGTCTCTTGGCATTCTCATAAACATAAAATGAAGGGTACATATAGGGTGTTGAGTAACCCTAGTGCATGAACACAATAAAACCCTAAACCTAACACATGTGAGATGATGCTCTATATGTGAGTGGAGGACATATAGGATCCCACACACCAACACCCCCCCTTCATCAAAGTTTTGGGGTAGCAAATTCTATGATGAGTCAGACAGAATAAGACGACACTCCTAAACAACTAAGAAAGATGTGTCAATGGGTCCTAGGCAACTAAAGGCCTGATAAGGTTCCCATATATAAACAACATCTTCCTAGAAGAAGAAGAGAAGGACTATATAGCCTAAAGAATATGAGAAACTGTGTAAGACCTCACCCCAAGATGAGACCGAAAGTGAATAAACTTCACTTTTGTAAAGGGATTGGTGAATATATCTGCAATCTAATTAGTTTTCTGAATGTACTGAATGTCGATGATACCATCATGAATAAGCTCTTGTATTGAAGTGCATATGGATCACTTCAATATTGCTTCGTCTGCTGATGTTGAAATAGATTTCTACAAATTGAAATAGTGCTTGTGTTATCACAATAGATAATGATAGGCCACCGAAATTGGATGCCAAACTCAGTCAAAATACCCTGTAGCCAAAAATCCTCTGTGGCAGTGTTAACTGCTCCTTTGTATTCTACCTCTCTAGAAGATATTGCAATTGCATTCTTCTTCTTACTTGACCAACTAATAAGACCCGAACCAAGAGAGAAACTTTAGCCATAAACTTGTAGATTTCCTATGATCTAAGTCACTGGCCTAATCAGAATCTCTGAACCTGATCAAGTCAATATCCACCCCTCCAAGTTAATAGTGAATGCCATCAGTATATGTTCCATGAACATAATGAAGTATCTACTTAGCTACTATCTCCAATGTAGCTCATATGGATCCTACATGAATCTAGACATGATCCCAATAGCATAAGATAAATCCAGTACAAGTGTGAGTACCAAGTAAATCAAGCTCCCCCCAACTGTCAATAAAGGGTACCATCAACCAAGGGAGTAGAGAAATCACACTTCACAACTTATACCAATGTTAGATTGTTTTCTTACACAGGGTTGGGTTCATTCTGAGAAATCACATATCTAAAAATCAGCAAGCAATTTCTAAGAGCATCCTTAGGTTTCGAAATCACAATTACTTTGAGTCAAGAATGTGAGTATATCAGGATTATTAAGAATGTTCATCATAGTAGACCTTAGTCAGTCATGCTCTCAATACCTGTTGGCCAAGATAGATCTTGGGTAGAATCAATGATAAAAGAATGAGCTTCTTGTGAAATTAGAAGAAGTCACCCAATGCATCAGAGTAACCCAGGATCAACTCTCAAGAGCTTAATGTTGCATCACACAATATTAAAATTTGGATCAAAGTGACATCTAGTAAACTCTAATGATCAGTAAAATGCAATACCATCTTGGCATAACAACTATGAGGGCATTTTTCAGGCCATCACCAGACTTGATTTAACTTACTAATTTTATGCATGAATCATGGACAAAAACTGAAGTGTTGTTCCATCCCTAGATCTAACTTCCTTTAGGTCACCATGACAGGATTGCATTCTCAACGTGGATGGTATTATGGTAGATCAGTTACAATTTTTCATTTTAGACTCCTTCACTGGTAAGGGTCTAACCAAATACAAGTCATCTTCAGACAACTTGGTCATATGCAAAAGTGTTACAATATAATCAACCCCAGTCTATCTAGGTAGGATACCTTTAGCTACTTATCAAGCTTTAAACTAGATTCGACATGATCCATCTAGCTAAAGACTTTGACTTAGAACCACCCACTTAATTGCCGAACGATTTTTCTTCCATATTTGGAAGAGGGTTTATTAGCTCCAAGCATCATGTCTTGAAAACAACAACAATACTGCCAAAATGACATTCACATGGCAGAATTTTCCCATTTTGGAATACCAAAAGGCTATATTTGAAATACTATGGAACCTAGAAGCACCAAGGCTAACACCTAAAGAATGGGGTCCACTTAAATCTTACCCCTAGGACATCTCATAACCAAAGTATCTGCAAGATAAAATCTCCAACACTTTGTATAACTTATTCTTATGCATGGAATGACGACTCAGGAGCATCATACTCTAGGGGTAGGATAAGATTCTTCACTTGAGTGACAACTGACTATAGTCCTTCTTTTTTTCTAGTTTCTTTGCTTCTTCAGACTTCCAGGCTTTGATCTTCTCTTTTCTTTCAACCTACTCAGCTCTTCTTTTCTAACAATTATCATGATCTGATGATTCATAATCCGAATCATACTGAGCTGAAGAACCTTCATAGTTAGATGAAGTATGAAATCTCCATAAGGCTTCTTCAAACTTAACACTTCTCTCGATTTCGATCTCCATGTCTCCCTCTTGGACTTTCTACCGCTACTCGATATCTGATTTCATTAGCTTCTTCATGACTATTGTCTTCAAATCTACAAGGTCTTGTAGTGTGGTTCATAAGTTCTTTGCATCTTCTCTTCTTGTAGTCTTCTTCACAGCTCATAACAACTATGAACTCTGAAGATTCTTGCATGATTTGCTGCCAAAAATCAGGTTTACATCCAAACCTTGCTTCAAAGGGTTTCTTCACCATCATACTTCCTTGTCTGGAACATGGTTTTCAATGTAATTATCACAATCCAGTTATTCAGCCCAATTTTATCGGATTTTTAGACTTTTCAGTGATTCATATACCTGCATACACACTCCTTAAGAGGACAGTATCTTTCTTTCTGCGAAGGGCTATGAGGCAACTGTTTGGCCTACATAGAATGCTCCCTTCAATGAAGCTACAAAAATCTCGTTTTCGCTATTGTTGCTCCACTTCTTTAGTCTCTTCATTTATTGGTCCTCGAGGAAAGATAAGAAGCTTGCAATTCACCTCTTCCTCATCTAACAATTTGATCCTTATTTATATACTACCTGAAAATTTTCAACTTCTCTCAGACTTAAGCCTAAGATAATATACCTCTTTTCTATCATGTGTATTCAACTTCCTGAAGGTCTTCTCTTATCTCAGAGCTCTAATAAAAGAAGGAGACAGAAATGGCCTAGAGATATCATTGTGAACAAGATCCAAAGGGACGAGTAGCTCTCCAAGACTTTTCGTTTGTCAAAGTTCTTTTCAAGATGCTTTCTAAGGGTATAACCCTCATAAAGATCCTTAGAAAAACTTGATACGGGGTGACCTGTTGACCATTTCATTTTGGCTAAATTGTTCAAGATAGCAATAATTTAGATGTCTGGAATGCTCATGCCATATCTTACTAACCTCATTTGCATGAGTGAGAAAGGAAGTAGGCATAGAATCAGAATTAAAGTGGGAAAAGGTATATAATCCATGAATGGTGATCCACCTTTCCTTCAGCCATTGTAGTGTTATCATTAAGCTCACGAATAATCACTGAGTTAGGAAAAAATTCCATTCGCATTCCTTTACCAAGGTGATTAATTTGCTTAACTGATAGGAGATTGGTAGAGAGATCAAGAAAACTCAATACTTGGTTGAATGTTCCCCCATCCATCTCTACCGATTCACTACCAGAAACTGACACTTTCGTGTCATTACCCATCATGATTTCAGACATACCATGAGGATCGATGTTGGATAACTCAACATGTAAAGAATCCATGTGGTGGGAGGCACTAGACTTAATAATCCATGTCGATGAAGGAGCAACTTTGGCTACAAGAGCCTTTCCTTTCTTCTTATCAGATTTAGAACCATTTTGCAATAGAAGACTCAACCTTTAGAGCATTTTATTTGATAGACTCAAGAACACCTATTTTATTTTTCTCAAGTAAATGAGTAAGGTGGCCAATTTGTTTTCTCATACATACATATGCTCTTCATGACCAAGCTTCTTGCAATAGGAACACAAAAAAATTGTATTTTTGTGCTCTAGGCTTAGAAGTGGAAGCGTTCATGTTAAATTTAGTTTTGGACTTGGTTTCCTTCTTAGGTTGATCCTTTATTTCTTTCTTCTTTCCAGTCTTCTTTTCCTTGCTAGTGCTCACTACAAGGGCATGTCACTTGGACATTGAGAGACCCAATTTTAATGAGTTTGTCCTACTCTCGAATGAGTTGGGACGAAAAATAGTCAAAGGGGGGCATATTCCAATCATTGCCCAATGCAGTTTTTGTAGTGTAAAAAGTTGAGACAAAGACAAAATATTTGGGACCTAACTTAGAGAGAATTGACAAGATCATTTCATAATCTTTCTTCTTCTACTTGACATTCCTTTAACAATAATCTAGTGTGGAAAAACTTAGAGAAGAATGCTTGTAGGTTTTCAAAATCACTAGGATTTAACCCTAGTAGTTCATTTTCCAACTTAAATGTTGCTCTCATGTCATCTTGTTGTCATAAACATTCACCATCTAATGTTTTCCATGCACAATTAGGTGTTTCAGAAAACTCAATGTGGAAGAGCAAGTCAAGAGAAATAGACATGCAAAGAAGACCTAAAGCTTCATCACTACGATTTAACCACTTAGATTTTTTAGGGTCATCATCTAGTTCAGTCTCAGTTACCATGGTGATGCCGAATAACCCTTTACTGATCTTAGTTTCATAATTATTTTTGATCTCCATGTCGAATTTAATTTGAATGGTGTAAGAAAAGGGATTGAATAGTGCATCCCCATTGTGAAGAGAGAGAGAATCGCCATTAATGCAGAAAAGAAACAAAGAATCACAACCACTCAGAGGGGATATAGGTAACTCCCCTTCTTTCGGCACTTTATATTTGAGTGCGTTAGAATACAATTGGGTCCTGAAGTGTGCGATTATTCTTGAAACAATTAGGTAACTCACCTTGCAATCAACGTAATAACACACAAGAGAGGATACCACAATTGTATTTCATGGAGTGCAGGAAAGTGATACCATATGACAAGCACAACTTGCAAAAAAATAGGAAGGAGTCTAGAAATCAAATCTTGGTTATGAGACCCCGAGTGTCTCACCTGGTCGGCAATGGATTACCCACTTACTACAAATTGTGGCAGATGTGTTCACTAGTCGCAAGCAATAATAAGGGTAAATACAATATTTTAGGATTCCGAACTCAAGATGAGTCTCGATGATCTTCAGAACGTCGGAAGGGCACTGGAAGGCAAATTTGTGCTCAGAAATGTCACTGCACACTTAAGCTGCACAATTAGTTAAAAAAAAATAGAACAATATTGCCTTAAAAAATTATCATTTTGAAATGCCCAATTTGAAGCTAATTTTTATGAGCTATTGTAGTGGTAAAAAATCAACAATTAAGGGTTAATTTAAAAGACGATTTTAATTATTTACTAATTCATAAATGATAAACAAATTAGATTCGTAATTAATAAAATAGATTTAATATAATTAAATCTAATTAATTACGATTAAGAAAGAAACACTAATTAAGATCTAATTAAAATTAAATCCTAATTAAATATTTAAATGGTTTCTTTGATTATTCCCATTCCTTTTGTTATACCTATTCCTTGGGTTTTTCATATTTCCATGTTCATCATCCATCCCTTCTCCCCAATGAATATTGTAAATATTTAGTTTCAGATATATAAATATATATGGGATAGGAGATAAATTTTTGAATTATGATCCCAATCTTTTCCTTCTGAATAAAGGATATCTCTCTTATCTTTTGTTGATTGTGATGCTTGGGCCAAGAGAGCTTTCAAGTGATCCCAATAGGGAATTAATTTTTTCTCCTTCAAAAGGTGATAAGTCCCTAAGAAATTCTTTTTGTTCACTTGCAACTTATAATTTACTTTTTGCTCTAGTTTTGGGGTTGTTTGGAGGAAATATTCCCTTTGAGTCTTTGGGTTTGTTCATATATTTAAGTTTCTACTACTGAGTCAAAAGACTATCAATCTCTTACCAAATAGGTACTATTAACACTTCGTGTTCCCTGGAAACAATTCCACAATGACGAGTGTTGTTGTAGGTGTATAAACTCACTGTTAATTCAAAAAGTTATTAAAGTATCAATCTATGGAAATGTCTGATGGAAATCTACAATAGTACTAAGGTGCTTTGATCCTAGTTAATTGTCCAAAAAGTGATCTGGTTTGCAAAATAGAAATCACAACTTAAAATTATAAATGCAACTTGTAAAAATAGTTCACACAATAATGTAATTTATAACTCACACAATTAATTTCACTCAAAAAATCAATAATTTCTAGTCCCATAACAAATCTTAAACTAATTGTATTTCTGATAAGATCAACACTATTGTTGTGAGGACTTGTACACTCTTACTTGGAAAAAAACATTCTAAAATTGAACTAGAAAAACACTCTCCCCCCCCCTGCTTGAAAATAAAAGAAACAAAAACACCCCTTTCAAGTTATTCTCCCATTGAAAGAAAAACATACCTATGAATTAAAGTGTGCAGGGTTTACCTATAGGTTAGCTCGCTAGGATAAATCAAATCTTCACTCCTTAATATCCAAACTCATGAAATTAAGTTGCCCTATACATGACATAAAATTACCTTTATATACAATTCCATTCCTTCTTAAGATTAGATCAGGCCCAACTCTGGCATTTGTAGGTGCAGGAGGATGATAGAGCTTTGGAAGATTTATAGAAAATTTGATGAACTCCATTTCTTTATTCAAAATCAAAATGATAGTACATACTAAATCTGATAACACAATCCTATATATTCTTGAAAGCAAAATTTGTAACCTGATACATTCTAACATGGTTGGGACTATGTAATGCCCATATTCTCCCGGGACTTACCAGAAAACACTACCTAAAATAAGACTAAAATTTTGGGTATATTTAACAAATGTTAGGATATTCGACTAAACAATACTAATAATAATTCCCATTATTATTTATTTAACCCGAAGGAAAGATTGAAAATCGTACCCAATTACTTGTTTCACTAGCCCAAATGTGGGAATTTGAATTTATGGTGGGCATTTCTATGGTGGAAGTTTGGATGGCTGCATGGACACCCTGGGGACAGAGTCTGACACCTCTTTTAAACTAATTAGATTTCCCCCTAATTGTTGTTCTTATGGTTGACCCACACATTTACCTCCTAGGAATGTTGATTTCCCATTCACATTAAAGTTGACCCCATGACCTAAAAGTAAGTAGGGTTACATATATGGTCCATAGGATCTTTAAGAGATCTAAGCCCTTGATCTGAAGTTTTTCTCCATTAAGGATTCCCTAAACATCCTTGTAAGTTGGTTTCCTTTTGACCAAAACTTGTCTAGTATTGTTACATTTTTTATATTATATGCAAATATTGCTTAATATTATTTATATATACTATATATAATAAAATTTAATAGATGTCATGATGTATAATATAATATAATTGATAAATCAACAGTATAATATGTGACTATATAAATACACAATTTAATATGTAATTACTTGTAAAAGTATAATATAAGTTCAATCCTTATAAGAATAAAACTATATTAGGTACATATAAATATATTTTCTAAAATTATCTATATATTTACCTTCACATACAAAGTTAAATGAAAACTATCCCAAATTGTAGAAATTACTAAATCATAATTTAGACATAACTATGGCAAAGTAGGGAACTGAAACCCAACTCTCATTTCAATAAATATATCCGTACTAGAGATGAATTTACTTGATTATGTGTTTACAAAGGAATTGTAGCCAGGGTATGTCAATTTCGGAGGAGAAGAGATGATATTGGAAAAACTAAGCTTAAAATTTAGTGAAGAGGAGGCATGAATCACACTTTGATTCACTTAATATTTCCATTCTCGTTAAGTTATCAAGGAAAGAGAGTAAAACTAGTTTTTATTCTAATCGCTAATGTTGTAAAAATTACAAGTAAGAGATGTATTTAAGGAATAGCTATTTTATGTTCAATTTCAATAATATTTACAAAAATTGACAAGAGACAGGGATCATTTATTGCAATAATAAAAAATATTTTAAACTAAATCAATTTTCATTTCAACATAGAGTTACAACAATTTTATTTTAAGAGCAACCATTCATTCTACAACCTTTGATCTTCCAATGAGCTTCAAGCTCGCAAATCCTAGTACATATTTTTCCAACATATTTAAAAATATTCAAGAAGACAAAATTACAAAGCTTTTCTTATGCAAGATTTTAAAGTAGGAACTACTACAACAAAATGTGACACAGAGTTTATAAATAGTCCCATATCACAAAAAGGAGGACTTTATAAGGCAATGGAATCTTTTCAAATAGTCACATTCTATAAATTTGTTACAATGAGAGTAATGTCTACACAATAGGAATTTGGAGGAGACAAGGATGTGGAACCAAAAATGTCAAGAGGAACTAACCAACCATATCCAATTCTTGAGGTCTAACTTCGAGTGTCATTTCAAGGAAATCCAACAAAAAGAGAACAAGACTTGTTTTACCACCTAACCTATAGGCATCATTACATTCCTTTCTAATGGTTTGAAGGCATTATAGCCTCCCCTCAAGCCCATGGGGGAGAGAGCTAGCTTCCATAAAACCATGCACAAGATTATAGGGATATATAACCACATTAAATTTTCACATGCAAGACATTACCATGCATTAATAAAAAGACCAACATTTTACAAACAAGGAAAGTGAGGGGAAAACCATATTCTCCCTCCAAAATAGGGATGAGAAGATGAGATACCCAAGGTGACAAAAGTTTGGTCCTACATAGGATACACACAAACAAAAATATTCACAAACCTTTTTATTCCTCCAAAATCAACAAATCTCTCTTTATTGTCTCTACCCAATTCGCTTATATCCTTCTTGGGAAGATTTTGAAACCCATTAGTTTTCCTCTCCAAGAATAGGAGAAGGGGGTTCAAACCATAAGAACCACCTTCCCTATCTAAAATCATACATGAACGGAGTGAAAATAACCTACATGGCTTGCCCATCAAGCCATGAGCTTTGAGATGGAAAATTGCTCTCTCTTCCCCCACAAAATCCAAAATCCATCAACCCATGTGATTGATGGAGAAACTAACAAAACATAAAAGCATACCTCAAAAAATACATACAAAACATGCAACAAAACATCCCTATTTCAGCATTAAGCTAAGTTAAGATCTAGCATGGCATAACAACATAAAAATGAGATCAAGGAGCCTACCTCCAAAATCTCTCCAACAACTCTAAGATTTTACAACTTCCTTATTTGAACAAACTCTATCTCCAAAATTCTCCAAACAACAACCAAAACTAATAAGAAACTTCTCTTTCTCCCCTATTAGAGAGAATTTGAAGAGAATCCCATAACCATTTCCTCACCAATGACGAGGTGACATGTATCACCCCGTCTCTTCCCTCCAAGTACAAGATTCCAAGAATAAAAAGAAGGAAAGGTAAATTTACTTTTAACACTCATTCTCCCAAAATGGCTAGAATGAAAACATAAAACAAGACTTGTGCAACTATCTACACAAACAGACATACTAACCCATCTTACATAGATGGTGAGTAAAGGGAAGAAAAATGAGAGGGAAAACTTCCTTTATGCTTTGAAATTAAGCCCCCCCTACCTATTATGTAGGGTCCCAATGACTTATTTTCATGTTAAGTGAACTCCCAAAATTAATAAGTTGGGTCACTTAGAATGTCATAAATAACCCAATTTCACATTTAGCACACTTGGGATCACAAGAGTAGAGAATGTGGGGCCCACCTCAAGGTTTCACATGTGGCCCTAATCCTCTCTAAGTAATCCCACAACTTACCCAGATACCAGTTCTTAATGAGCAAGTGGGGACCATTAAGTCCCCAAACCTAAGTTTACCTTAACAAAATAAAACATCCTAAACAAAATTATTTTTATATGTCATACTACATTACAAAAGAGGGTCACTCATGGTTCCCAAAATAATGAAATATAATTCTAAGGCCTCATACAACTAACACATGGTTATGGATTAGCCCTATGGGACACTTATGCATAATTTACATATCCGCTCTGAAACCCATATCCTCCTCTGACCTATCACCTGCACACTCAATGCAACACCATTAAATCACACCTATCCGATACAATATAAATCAATTACTCACTAAGAAATCAATTAAATCTATGACATCATATCATCATCATGGAATCATAAATGCGCACGACATGCATCAATCACACATAAATTAACATGAGTTAGCCATAGAGATAAAACATAAATGACATACAACCATAAAATCCATACATGTGACTAAGACTAATTATCCAACATATATCAATTAGGTCCAAACATCATCGCAATAAGTTAGTATCCACAACATCAAATGAAAAGGTGTCAACATACTAGTCATGTCAAGTTGACACTATGCACCCAAATCACCATATAAGTCCAAGAAGTTCAAGTATCCTAACATAATGTCCAAAATATATCAAATCCTTGTCAAATCATGTCTATGAATAAAGTAGTCAACATATAATTAAGCTATAAAAATGTGGGCACTACATCCCCCTCTCCTAAAATTAGACTTCCTCCTTGAAGTCAATGAAAGAGATAGGGATATTTGGCCCTCAAAGTTGTAGTATCCCTCCTACATAGCTATTATCTCATCATATCTGTCCCCATTACACTCTAACTTGGTCCCAAGTCTCAACCCTGAAAGTCCAACCTTTGGTGCTTCTAGAATGCATACAGGCTCTAACCTCGACTTGTCCTCTGTCCTCTACCTGTAATACTGACCAATCCAGAACATGAGAGACATCAGGACACATATCTATGTAGTATAGAAACATGAAAACATCACCGTGGGCCCGTGTAAGGTGTGGGTGGAAAAAGCTTGGAGATAGGCAATTGGATCGATGACCTCTAAAATATCAAAAGGCCCCTCAAAATGAGGTGAAAGATTAGAACCCCTTGCATAGCAGATTTTTCTCTTATGACGATGAAATCTCAAGAAGACTTTGTCACGCACTGAGAAGTGACGATCATAGTCCTCTTGGTGTTTACATATGCCTTTCTAGCAGTGCTCTGGCCTACTCAAGATGACTGTCAAATCAGAACAAACCTATTGCTCTAGGTCTTGAAGGAAAGATGGATCCTAGAATAATCTTTTCATCTAGTCTGTCCCAAATCAGGGGTGTCCTATAAGGTCTATCCATACAAAGCCTTGTAGGGAGCCATACCAATAGAACTGTGATAACTTTTGGTATAGGAAAAATTCAACTAAATTTAGATAATCTTCCCACTTCTTCTACTAGTCCATCACATACATCCTCAACATGTCCCCCAAGTACCTAATTAACCCTCTATGTCTGTCCATCTATCTCTGAATGATATGATAAGTTGAAATTAATCTGTGTACACAGAGTGGCCTAAAAGAAAGTCCAGAAAACTAAACTGTAAATGGTATCTCTATCATTTATGATGGTCTTTTGAATCCCATGTACAAACTAACAATGTCCTCCATAAACACTTTGGCGACACTTGGCCTAGTGTATTATAGGTCAGCCTTGGTTAGCAAAAAATGGGAAATCTCGGTCAATTTATCCACAGAAACCATAATGGCAGCATGATGATAAGAAGGACATAGGGAGTCCAAAAATGGAATCCATGGAGATCACATCCCATTTCCACTTGGGTATATCATAAGGATGCAACCAATCCTATGGGTTGAGAATTTTCTAGCCTCGACCCTCTGACACTCAAGGAAATGTGTAACAAAAATCTGCTATGTCCCGTCAAAGACAAGGCCAATAATATAACTCCCTTAGACTGGCGTGCATTTTCTTTACTCCTGAGATGTGCTACATATGGATCTTGATGAGCCTCTATAAGGATGAAGTTATGTATATCACCTAGACTTAGGAACATACATGCACCTATGGAACCAAAGTAAACCATCCACCTCTAAAATGCACCCTAAATATATACCCTCTAAAAAACCATGTGACTCTAACATCTACTCTAGCTCCCTCATAAAACCTATCCTCTAGAAGATGCTCAAGAATCCTACCTCTCAAATCTAACTACAAGGTCAAAGATGCAAGCACATGTATTCGTCTACTAAGTGCATCTGCAATGACATTTTCCTTTCCTTTGATATACTGCACCTCCATGTCGTACTCACATAGGAACTCCATCCAACACCGTTAATGAGTGTTGAGGTTCGGTTGTGAGAAGATATGTTGTAAACTATGGTGGTCAGTCCTCAAAATGAATAGGTCTACCCAAAAGGAAATGATGACAACACACAAGTGCATGGACAACTGCTGCAAGCTCCAAGTCATGAGTAGGATAATTAAGTTTGTAGTCTTTAAGATTACGTGACTCGAAGGAAATCACTCAATGCTGCTACATAAGAATAGCTCCCAAACCCTCTAGTGATGCATCAGTACAAACAAAAAAGTCCTCTGTAGGGTCTGGAACTGCTAAGATGGGCGCCGTGGTTAACCTTTCCTTAAGCAACTGAAAGGCCTGCTCAAAATTTTCTGACCAATCAAACTTCTTCCCTTTTCTCTGAAGGGAAGTAATAGGGTGAGCAATCCTAGAGAAATCTTGAACAAACTCTGTGGTAGTAACCTACTAAACCCATAAAACTCCTCACCTCAGTGACTGATGTGGGTGTTGGCCAATCCATGATAGCCTGTATCTTAGAGGGATCTACTGAGATACCCTCTCCTGATATGATGTGACCCAAGTATTGAATCTTTATCTAAAATAAGATGCATTTTTCCAAGTTCTCATACAACTTCTACTCTCTCAAAACCTACAGTACCTGTCTGAAGTGCTCCTTGTGTTCCTCCTTAGAACAAGAATATATCATATATCATTCTAGGAACACTAAGACAAAGTGATCCAGAAAGGTCCTGAATACTCCATTCATGAGGCTCATGAAGACAACCAGGGCATTGGTTCAAACCAAATGGAACAATGGTGAACTCATAATTCCCATAAAGTGTGTGATAAAGTTGTCTTATAAATTTCAGCATATAATATGCGCAAATGATGATACCCTAACTTGAGATTGATTTTGGAGAACACTCTAGCTCCCCGCATCTGATCAAATAAGTAATCAATCCTAGAAAGTGGATAATGGTTCTTTATTGTGACTTTGTTGAGCTGTCCTGAAGTCTACACAAAGTCCTGAGAGAACCATCCGTCTTCTTCAAAAATATGATATGGCACTCCCCAAGGAGATACACTAGGATGAATGAGACCCTTCTCTAAACAACTCCTCTAACTGAATCTTGAGCTCATGAAACTCTAGAGTCATCATCCGATAGGGTGCCCTATAAACTGGTGTAGATCCTGGCACTAAATCAATGGTGAAATCCACCTCTCTGTGGGGTGGTAACCTTGGAAGCTCACCTAGAAACACATATGCATACTCCCTCAAAATTGCATGATCATCTAAGGGTGAATGCTCTGGAGTTCTTCTCTGATCGATCACTGATGGTGATAGCAAATAACTGACAACCTTTATGGATGTTCTAGTTGAGTTGCTTAGCTAAGATCATGCTCAAAGAGATAGGCCTCTACATCCCTAATATCACAACTGCACTCCCAAGATCATCCTAACACTCAACGACCTTATTCCGGTAATCTACCTTGGCCCGATGAGTGTCGAGCCAATCCATACCAAAAACTACCTGATAGGATCCTAGAGGTCAAGTGTAGTGGAAAGGACTCCTAAATAAAGTACACAACTCTCCACATATGAGTCCATGGCAAGTTTGGCCCCAGAGGCCAACTCAACCTGCTAACTATCTAGTTACCTAGCCACCACTAGCCCACACTGGTCCACTATAGAAGGAGATATAAAAGAATCTGAAGCACCTAAATCAAAAAGTACTGAGATAGAAATACCCCTGATAGTACCTATTTTCTTAATGATTAGTGACCTGATGCTCAGCTTGGCAGTTATCAACCGCTACATATACATGATGGGAGTGTCCCTACATCACCCACCATCTGCTCGGATCTAGGATCTCTCTGCATATCCATGGTAACAGGTTTGTGCAGACACATACACACATAATGATCAGGGGAACCACAAATAAAACATCCTCTTGTACCCCTCTGAGATGGGGTCCCTCCTGTACTCTGGTGAACTGATCCTGCTTGCCCAACCCTAATAGACTATTGCATGTGAGATGGCTGTACCTACTGAGTCCCCTGTCTCCTATCCCTAGCTCCACTAAAACCTCCTCTAGTACCACCTCTCTGAAATATCTGAGTCTATATAGCATTTTTCTACTTGTGGCCATGACGCTGTGTCTGCTGCTGTGGATGCAGTGGAGCCCTCAAAGCTACTAGTGGAGGCCAGAATCCTCCTTTAGGGGATAGTGCTGTCCCCCATGACCTCTAACTCTGAAAGGCCTGTATACTATCCTGAAACTTGCTCTTATTCCTATCTCAGTGCTCCTGTGCCCTGGTCCTATTCTCCTCAGCTAAGTAGGCCTTCTCAACAACCTTCTCAAGTATGGGAGGAGATAACATCCTAACTATCTCCTGCTATGTCTGCATTCAGGCCCCGAATAAACTTGTTTACCTACATTTTTTTGTCTTGAAGGTAGTCCACATACTACAGAAGATCCAGGAACTTGCTCTCATATTGTGCCACTGTGTCAGAGCCTTGTCTTAAGTCATGAAACTCTTCAATCCTCTTCTGTAAAAAATTCTCTGACATATAGCGAGCCCTGAATCACTCCTCAAACAACTCCCAAGTCACTGTCTCTTGAGTCAAATGGAGCTTTTGCTCCTCATTCCTCCACCAAACACCTGTTGCATGTCGGAGGAGGTGTATGGTGAACCTGGCTTTGACATTGATCTCATAAGAGTGCAAGCCAAAGCAGCTATCAAGGCTAAGGAGCCATGACTTGGCCCCAAAGACATTTATAGATCTTGTGTACGTAGGTAGATGTAAGTGAAGAAGATCCCTAATCACACTTCATATGTCACAATCGTAGCGTTGTGGTCCAACATGTGAAAGGGGTCATCTATCTCCAAATGGTCCCTCGAAGCTGTGTGAGCAGATATGATGGTACGAGGCTACCCTCTCATGGTGAATGGAAGGGATACGTGACCTCTCCCACCTAGGGGTAGAGTGCTCTGGAGGCTCCGAGTGTGCATCCTCACCTATCAGCTCCTCATCTCTTGACTAGATGTCCTCCTATCTCACCTCCTACGGTGATGGAAGGTGTTGCTGCACAACACCGATCAACTGCTGAAGAGCCTCTAAGATCATAGGCCCTAATTCATGTGCTTGTGGTTCGAGCATAGGTTAACTATGTCCCAATCCCCTAACTGATTGATGCCTCATGGGTGTCATCCTGTGTACGAGGTAAGAAAATGGATTATTAAATTATAACGATTGCATAAATGTTTTAATTGTTTTAGCTTTAATGTTATTAAAGTATTAATTAAATATTTAAAAGTTTTACCTAGAGAGTCTGCATGTGTGAACCTCATGCTTCGATACCAAATACAATGCCCCACCTATGGACACTAGAAAACCATAACAAAGAGTCAATAAAAATTTGGATAATTTTTTTTAAAGTGAAACTAAAATAATACTAATGCTTACTTTGCTATTTCCCATTAATAATTAATATATCTAAATTTAATTTGCCCAAAATTAAATAAGCACTAGCCCAATGATAATTTAATTATTTGATTCTATTAAGTTCACTAGGGTCACAAATAAAAGTCTACACCCCTTTATAACTTAATTAGTTCCCTCCTTTTTGTATTAGTTTGCTCACACACCCCTATTTTTTTATTTTTCATTTCCATAAAAAGTGCATGACTTTAAGAGTCTAGGGTTGAATGAGATCCCTGGGATAGATCAAATCTTGACCATTGATTTTGAATTTTACCCTAAAGTTGCCATAAACATCTCTATGTTTTTCTTTTCCTTTCTAGTCTTCTTTTCATTTTGTTTTGTTTTGTCATTTACAGGTTGAGGAGGCTATAGAGATACAAGAATTCCTGGAGTTTTTATTTAATGGAAAACTCCATTATTATGTTATGTATATTTTTATTTTTCTTTATTTTTGTTTTGGGTATATTTTCCTACCCAGAATCTCAGGTAGTTGGGTGTATGGGATTCTTCTTCTTTTTTTAAGAGGAAGGAAAAACCTCCTGAATGAATATATATATGCTATGTATATATATATATATATATATTAGAAATATGATATATATATATATATAAATACTATCCATAGATTTTATAAGAAACCCGAATGCAATAGTTTTTGTGTTTTTGGGGTTTAAGATGGGGGAAGTCTGGAAGGATGGATGGCCTGGAAGTGGGCGCAGATTTGGGGGTGCGGCGTGGGAAAGTGGCTGAAGAGGTTGTGTGGAGGGAGGAAGTGGGGGTAAGTGGTGTTGTAGGTGTTTGGGGATGGCTCGACCCTCCCCACATTAACTTTCCTTTTATTTAAAAAAACTTAACAAAATTTCACCATAATTTAGTTATTTACATATGTGGTCTCTCCTTTTTTTTAAAGTTTATATTTATATATATTAATTATATGATATATACAATTATATATTTATATATGTGATATATAATATATAATATATTATACTATATAATATTTATTATCATTTATATAATATATATATAATGAAATAAAAAGTATAATAATTCTTAGGATATTACACTTAAAATACATTTTCAAATAATATATAATGATATCATGATATACCTTTGTAAAAACATTGTTTAGTTATATTTATCCCTCTTTTTTTTGTTGTATCTACAAGTTAGATATTCAAATGTATTTACATAATATGTGTTGAGGATGTATTTTGTCACAATTTGTAAAGTAACAGATTTTTTTTTTATTCATTAGAAATAAGAACCCAACAAAATTTTTACTATTTATCTATACTAAAACAGTTTACTCCTTCGTATGATAAAAATATTGTGGCTGATAGTTCAAAAGCTGAGAGACTTGGAATAAGCCTAAAAGTACAAGAAGGAATACATATTTCATATTTCAAACAAATGGGAGGTCTAACAAGATGTTACATTTTCTTTTGGTGTTCTCAAAATAACATTTTACATATATTTTTTGTGTAAAAACATACTTCCAATCTATTGAATTTATTATCAAAATGGATTTCTGACAAATTCATATTAAACGAAAGCATATTATTTTACAAGGAACTCAATCTCACAATTCCAACACATTTCTAAAATACATGAAACACTCAAGGTACCATCTTACAAGTTTCTTTGCGAGATTGGAGGAAGGTTGTACAAAAAATGTGTCTCGAGTTTTCAAGTAATAATAAATACAAAAAAAAATATCTTACAAGAAAATGAAATCTTCCACAAGCCATATTTTTAAAGGTACCATGAGAGAAATATCTATAAAATATGAAGAATACAATGAGAAGCCAAGATGACAAGAATCTCCATTTATCTTCCACATTGAGCTCTAACTTTCGAATGCTTTCAAAGAACCAACACGAGGATAAAAGGCTTGTGTAACCACCCAACTTTTAGGCATCATTACATTCCTTTCCAACGTTGGAATATGAGCTAGTAACCCCCAAACCCATAGGAGAGAGGACTAGCTTCCACAAACTATGCACAAGAATAAGGGAGACAATCTAACATTATTTTCACATACAAGAAAATTCAAACACTAAGAAAAACACCAAATTTTGTAAAGAATGGAAAGGAGGAGAAACCATATTCTACCTCCAAAATGGGGAAGAGAAGAAGAGATCTCCAAGTTCCAAAAGTGTAGCCAACATTGGATGCACATAAAACAATAACCTTCACAACATCCTTACTCCTCCAAATTCATCAAACCCTCCTTATTTCTCCACCCATTCACAAAAATCCTTCTTGGGAGGATTTTCAAACCCATTGGGTTTCCTCAATAAGAATTGGGAAGCGGGTTCAAACCATATGAGGGGAGTAAAAAAAGAACCTATATGACTTGTCCGACAAGCCATGAGGTTTGAGAGAAAAAATCCCTCTCTCTTCCCCCATAAACTCCAAAATCCATCATGTCATATGATGGATATAGAAAAATAAAGCAACCCAAGCATACATACAAGAAACAACACCCAATAAACAACACACATTTTAAACAAAACAAGACTAAGATCTAACATAATATAAAACATAAAATGAGCTTGAGGATCCTACCTCCACAATACTCTAGCTTTTCCTCTTCCTTATCTAACCAAGCTCTAGCTCCAAAATCACCAAGCATCTAAGCAAAATCTCAAAAAAGAAAGTTCTCTTCTTTCCCCATGAGGGAGAATTTGAAGTCAAGCCAACAAACCCCCTCACAAATGAAGGAGTGACATGTGTCACCCCTCTCTTCCGTCAAGGTCAAATATTCTCAAAATAAAAGAGAGAAAAGATAAAATATCTTTTAACACCCTTCTCCAAAATTACCCAAAATAAAAAACAAAACAAACTTGTGCAACTTTTAACAAACACACATACCAATCCATCTTACATGGACGGTGACAAAAGAGAGGTAAAATGGGAGGGAAACTCCCTCTATGCCTTGAAATTAATACCCCCTACCTATTAGGTAGGGTCCAAGGGCCTATTTTCAGGCTAAGTGAACTCCCAAACTTAAAAGGGGTCACTTAAAATTCCTAAAATAGCCAATTTTCGGGTTTGGCACATTTGCGCACAAGTTTACAAGATGTGGGGCCCACCTAAGGGTTCACATGTGACCCTGATCCCCTCTAATTAAATAAATCATTACCCAAACTCAAAAATTAATACAAGTGGGGACCATTAAGTCCCCAAATCAAGTTTACAAAGTAACTAAACAACCTAAACAAGATTAATATTACATGACATACTACATTACAAATGAGGGTCACTCATGGTGTCTGAAATAATGAAAGATAATACTAAGGCCTCATAAAATAAACACGGTTAGGACTTAGCCCCATGGGCCGCTTATGCATAATTTGTGTAGCCTCCCTATAACCCACGTTCTCCTGTGACATGTCACTAGCACACTCATTGCACACATTAAACGCACCTGTCTAATATAATGTAAATAAACTACTCAATAAGTGAGCAATGAAATGTTTGATATCCTAACATCATCATGAAATCGTAAGTGTGAAAACATGCTCATTTACACACAGTTTACCATGAGTTAACCATAGAGATAAATATAAATGACATACATCCATATAATATAGACATGCGACTAAGCAAAGTAAACATATATCAATTAGGTCCAAACAACATCATAATAAGTTAGTATCTGAAATATCAATGAAAAAATGTCAACATACTAATCAAGTAAAATTGGCGCTATGCACCTAAATCTCCATACATATCCAAGAAGGTTAAATATCCTAACATATTGTCCAACATATATCAAATCCCTGTCAAATCATTTATATGAATAAAGAAGTCAATAGATAACTGAGGCTATAAAAATGTGGGCACTGCAGCTTGGTTGAGATAGAATATGAGATAGCCACACTTAGTTAGAAAATCACGACAAGGGATGCAAACCAGGGTAGAGAAAAATGCACCCACAAGGAAAAAATCACACCCACAGTAACTCAAACTAGAAAGAGTTTGGTCAGATAAGAGCTGATTGTAGAGGGAGTAGCCTAGTCAGATAGCCTGAAGGTGGTGAAGAAGGAGCTTGGTGGTGAGCATGAAACCACCAAGCACTGAAATTTGAACCTCTAAGCTACAAAAAAGCTTTATTCTTCAAAAAACATTCAAGAAATAAAGAGAAACCAGAAAAAACCAGAGATCTAAAAAAATTTCAGTTTACTAAAAAACCAAAAAAAACTCTTATTTTAACTGATCTACTAGATTTAGCTGTAATTAGCTAACTGTAACTATAAAACCCCTGAAACTCAAGGAGATTTGCACATGCATGAAGAACACAGAAAAACCGAAACTTTCCAAGAACAATTTTTTAAGAATGTTAGCAAATGAAATTCTAGAATCTAATGATCAAAAAAAATTTCACGAGGAGTAAAAAATAATGAAACCAAGAGTGATCAAAACTTAGATGATGAATGCACATTTACCTAATCTTAGCTCTGATACTTTGAAATATTTTGTGAGAATCATATCGAAAACTGTGCACCACGATGAAGTTTCACTTCAATGGAAACATAATAGCTCTAGCGTAATCATAAGGAGGAATCGATCAATCAATGGAAGAACTTGCATAACAAAACAAAGCTTGCACAGAGAGAAAGACAACGGAGTGTCCTAACATACTCATAAATGTCAAATGAAGGGATACATATAGGGTGTTGAGTAACCCTAGTGCATGAACACAAGAAAACTCTAAACCTAACCCATGTGAGATGACCCTCCATATGTGAGTGGAGGACATATAGGATCCCACACACCAAAAAAATACACACGGTACTTTGAATTTTTAGTACAATGGTCACACAAAAATAAATTCTAGAGAAGAGAAAACATTTGTCTAAGGTGAATCAAATAAATCCAAGTAGCGTCCTCATGGAAAGAATATGAAAGGACATGTCACAACCCAACCAGATGATGACATATATGAAGATGTCCTAGACTCAGCACATTGTGTCTCACATGAAAATGATTTGGTTTTCATATCCCAAACATTGCAATCATTATAGAATATTTGGTTGATTGATTCAAGTACCAAAAATCACATGAAAGCAATAGAGAGCTATTTGATTCATTAACTAATCATCCCACTAGAAATTGGGTTTGAATTGCAGATAACATGGTGTATGTAGTAGAAAGAATAGGAAATTTGATCATTCCTATTAGGATGAGATGATGTACTCTCACAAAGTTGCTTTATGTCCCTAGCTTGACCATAAATCTCTTATATGTCTCTCAATTATTGAGTCACAAGGTCAAGGTGGATTTCCTGGTTCAAAATGGAATCAAATCATGTCTGATATATAAAGAAGGTACAATACTTTCTAGGGATTTTTTGAAGGATATTTTATTTGTATTAGATGCAATTTCATACTCTACAGTTACATTAACTACCTCCATGGTGGAATCCACTACACTCTAGAATTATTATTATGGTCATCTTTCTGTCGTATCTCTCTATCATCTCAGTTCAAAGTAGATGGTACGAGGACTTCCTCCTCTCTCTCATTTATTACCTCTTTGTGTTGGATTTATGGTGGGAAAACAACATCAGGATCTATTTGAGTCAAGTGCATTACATGCCAGGAACCATTTCGAGGTAGTGAATACCAATCTTTGTGAACTCTTTCCTACCTCATTTAAGGGGTTTCAATACTTCCAGTTATTCACTGATGATTATTCCCGTAAGACTTGGGTATTCTTTCTCTGAAAGAAGAGTGAGTCTTTTGAACAATTTCAAATCTTTTATAAGAGAGTTGTTCAACAGATCAGGTAGCTCCTTTTCCTCCACTTAGATCGAGGGGGGAATTCACGTCGAAGAAATTATTGGAATTCTTGAAGGAGCATGACATCACACAACACCTGACTATTCCCTATACTCCCTAGCATAATGGAATTTCAGAACACCAAATGGCTCATTGCATAGTTTCCCATGTGAAGTTGGAGAACATATTTTGGGAAGAAGCGGTCCAGACTGCTATATATCTTTTGAACCAAGCACCTACAAAGATTTTGAAGGAAAAAACACCAAAATAGGAATGGAATAATTGTAAACCTTTTATTTCTCACTTGAGATTATTTGGTTGTACTACATATATGCATGTTTTAAAAAATAAGAGAAAGATGCTTAGTGAAAAAACACACCAGTACATATTTTTTGGGTACAATACTACCTCAAAAGCATATTGTCCCATGGATCTTGAGACAAAGAAGATATATGAGAGCAGATATGTCATTTTCAACGAGTCATCATTTGAATCATTTCCATAGAAGGAAGATTTAGCACTAACCTCCTTTCATAGATTGTTCACACATCTAGATGATGAGCATGAGGATTATTCATAGATGAAATATGAGCTGCAAGGAGAATTTTTTGTTGATCTTGGGAATTCGGAAAAAAGTTCTTCACATCAGCAACAACATCAACGTATGAAATGGGTCTAAAACACCATGAGATATTCCCACCTAAAATTTCTTCCAGACACTTCATCAGGAGTTTGAATGAGAAGATAGGAGAGAAATGAGGTAAATCTCACCCTCATGATTTCAAGGGTTGATAGCACCGAACCTAATTCATTTTTTGAGGCACTCAGTCATCCAGAATGGAAGAAGTTCATGGATGCATAATATGACTCCTTGATACAAAATAAGACATGGAAACTTGTAGGTAAGGAGTCCATTGGTTTCAAGTGGATTTTCAAAATAAAATACAGGGTAGATGTATCTATCAAAAATTACAAAGTACAACTAGTTGCAAAAGATTATGCTCAGAAGGAAGGAATTGAATATGATGAGACCTTTACACCCACTATAAAGATAAAAACCCTCAGAGTTTTTTATGCACTGGCAGCACAAAATAAATAGAAACTTCAATAGATGGATGTAAAAAGTGCTTTCTTGAATGGTGATCTCAAAGAATAGGTATACATGCCCCAGCCAAAAGGATTTTTCGATGAGAAAAATCCTCAGAAGGTATGCCATCTAATTAAGTATCTTTATGGACTTAAACAAGAACCTAGGGCATGGTACATAAAAATAGACAATCACCTATTGCAGCATGGATTCACTTATAGCTCCTCTAATTCAAATCTATATATCAAAATGATACGAAAAGAGATTGTCATCTTGGTTTTGTATGTATATGATCTTGTGATCATAGGGATTTTTGACAATCTTGTTGAAGATGTGAAGAATGATTTGAAGAAATCCTTCGAAATGACATATTTGGGACTACTTCACTATTATCTTGGCTTAGAGATATGGTAGAAGAAGAATCATATTTTTATCTCCTAGATGAAATACAGTAACACACTATTGTAAAAGTATGCATATCATATTATAACTGAGTAATAGAGAAGCATGTGTTGAGATATTAGTTTGTAACTTTATAAATTCCAGGATTCACCTCTGTTAGATGGAACTCTCTACATACATATTGGTGTGAGTCTCCTTTACTTGACGTATAATAGACCAAACATGAGATATCTCTCCATATTCATGCAAGAGCCAAAGAAATGTCACTAGGTAGCATCGAAGCATATGTTGAAATATGTCTGAGGTATAGTTTACTATGGTCTAGAGTATCATAAAAACTCAATTATTCTTGTAGGGATATACAGACTCAGACTATACTAGATCCGTTGATGATAGGAAATCAAATTCAAGTTATATTTTTCATCTTGGGTATGGACCTATCTCATGGATAAGTAATAAGAAAACTTTTTTTCTCTCTCATCCACCGAGGTGGAGTATCACGCCGCATGATAATTTTTGTGTGAATCGATTTGGTTACATCACATTTTGGAAAATATGGTCATTCTTCAAGAAAATCCTCCCATCATTCATTGCAAACATTCATTGCAAAAATTAGACTGTGTTGAAGCTTGTGAAAAATCCAGTTATCCATGAGAGAACAAAGTGCATTGAGGTCGAATGTCACTACATTCGTGAAAAAGTCTTAAACCACCACATCCAACTCTAGTATTTCCCAACAGAAGCTTAGATTGTAGATATACTCACCAAGTCTCCTGGAAAGGTGAAATTTGAAATTTTCAAGGGTACATTTGCAAAAACAATGTATTAAGTGGGGAATGTTAGCATAAATAAAAAATAATACATTATTTTATTTTAACCGACTGGTAGTTGATTTCTTGCCTATGTGGCATTTCATTCCCTAATTGTTCAACTATTTCTCCTTATCGAACCTTGTATATATTCTGGTATTCATTGAATTTTTTATCAAGAAGAAACAAATTATGTTTCTCTGTCATTGAATATATCAATATTATTAACTATTTTACAGGACATAGGAAATGAAATAAGAAGATAGGGATTTAAAATTCAATTAGAGAAAGAGATGCGAAAGAAACAGTTTCATAGAAAGAGAGACAAACACAACAGTTGGAGAGAAATAGATGTAAACACAATAGTTCCAGCTAAAACATTCACTATAGTTGTTGACCACATATTATATAGGAACTCATTAAAATTATGTAATATCATTAAAACTAATAGAAATAGACATTTTTTTATTTGTTTGTAATTTTCATGTTAAATCATTTCAAGAATATAACAATGTTTGTAACTATAAATTCATTTGAAAATTAAAGTTCTAGTTCAAGGTTTTTTTCCATTAGAAATGTAGAGAATATGAAGTTACAAATGTTTGAAAAGAAAGGAATTTTATTTGCATCATAAATGTTTGATTTATCTACCCAATATAATCACCTACAATTGTATCCTCTCATGTACATATATCCTCTCCTATAATTATATCCTTGTCTAAATATTTCTCGTAAGTAAAACTTCTATATTATGTGTTAAAAACTTAAAAACACCCAGTATTGTACTTTACGTCAAAAACTTCTGAAACTATATCCTTCGGAATAAGTCTTTGTTGATGAATCCATAAATACATGCTGAAAATGTAACACCTGGTCATAAGAGAACTAAGAAACGAAACCCGAATCATTCGAAAAAATAATTTATATAATGTACTCATAGATTAACAAATACATTCCAAAATGAAAGCACCTTTTGTTCAAAATTTGAAAATCCACCCATGATAAATGTTGCACAGCTACCACAAATGAATTAACTTCAAAAATTTAAAATACCTAATTCATTAATAGTTGTTGCCAAAAATGAACTATCAGTAGATTTGAAATATTTAACTTTCATTATTTACTATGAAAATGATAAATGAATATGCAAATATTGCAAAATACATTTTGAATAACAAGAATGAGGTAACATAAATAATGAAATCTATTAATTTTTAAATTCAAAAATTTGAAATATTTTTTTCATTAGTAACTGGCACCAAATATAAATATGTGTGACAAATAAGAAAGAGAATTTCAATATGTAATTAATGAATATGAAAAGTAAAATATAATACCTTTTACAGTTCAAGAAAACATTACTAATTTACAATTATACTGTAAAATTAATACTTTTATGAAATACTTATTAATAATACATAGTACTACTAGATATTATCAAGTAATTAAAACATTTTATAAATATATTGATTACTAATTTAATAAAAATTATTAAATTTACAGTAAATTTAATTGTAAATTTGTAATATTTTCTGAAAAGTTCAAAAGTATTATATTTTATTTTGGCAGTATATTTAGATTTGCAGTATAATATTTGATTTTGCAGTATATTTACTTTGGTAGTATATTTTAATTTATAGGAAAATTAAATTTACAGTATATTTAATTACAAATTATTAAATGAATCTGTGAAGATTTTTTAGCAATGAAATATCTTGGTTGTAATTCTCTTATTTAGTTAAACCTATTTTTAAGAATAATTTAATATGCTGCAAACTATACTTTTGGATCCATACCATCTATACTATAATGTTCAGAATGGACATAATGTATGCAAACTATATTTCCATCTCCAATGAATGATACATAGTTTAAAGTATGAAAGGTCCAGAGCTGGAAGTAAGGATGGCCTAGAGTTAGAAGTATAGTTTGCCACATAGTAAATGAGAAAGATTCGAATGAGAATATGTCTATTCTCATATTATAGGAAATGATGAGAACGGGCATATGTCTATTTTGTAAATTCATGCAAGTTAAATATAGAAGGAATGAAAATGATGGTTGTATGAGAAAGAATAGAATGGGCAGCATTGCCATTCAAAATCAGGTTAAATGTGTAATGAATAACGAGAAGATGATTGAAAGAGAGTGAATAGAATTGGTAACTACCCATTATCATTCAACATGAAGGAATGAGAATGGTGGTTGTCTGTGAAATTTAGGTTACGAATGATGTTTGTATTAGAAATGAATATAATGGGAAACTGTCCATTGATCATTTAGGTTAAATATAGAAATGAATATGAAATATGATTTTATGAGAATCCATTACATGAAAATGACAAGCTACCCATTCTCATTCTTCCTGAAGGAATGAGAATGCTGGTTGTATGAGAAAGAATAGAATGGGTAAGATGCCCATTCACAATAATGTTAAATATAGAATGAATGAGAATTAAAAGATTATTGTATGAGAAATAATAATAATGGGTGAATGTCTATTCACATATTACATGCAATGATGAGAATGAGCATATGTCCATTATAAAAATTCATGTAATTATATAGAAGAAATGAGAATGATGGTTGTATGAGAAAGAATAGAATGGAAATATTCCCATTCCATTCTTTGTCATAAAACTATCATTCTCATGAATTTTTCATATAATTTCCTGAATTTTCATAATTGGACATATGCCCATTATAATAATTTCCTATACTATGAGAATGGAAAATTTCCCATTCAATTCAGTCTCATATAATCATATTTCGTATTCATGGTTAGATTTAACTTGAAGGTGAAAGGAAAACTGCCTATTCTATTATTTCTCATACAACCATAATTCTAATTCCTTCACGATAAATGAGAATGGGAAGCTTCTGATTCTATTTATTATCTTACAATAATCTTTTGTATTCATTCTATATTTAATCTAGATGTAAATGGACAACTACCCATTCTATTCTTTCTCATACAACCATCTTTCTCATTTCTTCTATAATATAAATACCTGATTGTTCAGAACAAACATATGCCCATTCTAGTCATTTCCTATAATATGAGAATAAAAATCTTCCTATTTAGTCCTTTTTCATACAATCATCTTTGAATTCTTATTCATTGTATATTTAACCTCATTGTGAATGGTCGGATAACCATTCTATTCAGTCTCATATAATAATCATTTTTGTTAATTCTATATTTAACCTGACGGTGAATAAACAACTGCCCATTCTATTCTTTCTCATACAACCATGATTCTCATTCCTTATATCGTCCACAATATTAAATACTTCCAGCTTAAGATCTTTCATTTTTCTAGCTCCAGATTATTTATGCTTCCAACTTCAAACCATTCATACTTTCTGCTACGGACTTGTCATGTCAATGTTACTGCTACATTTGAGTAGGAAGAAGATTATAACAATGATTTAGAAGATGTTGCCTAGGGTTTGTAGTATTTAATTTCTTGGGTTTTTGATACTAAGACAAGATTGAATTGGCATCGGTATAAGAAAGTAGAACTCAAATTGTAAACCATAAATAGTTTGGCAAAAGATATATATAGTAGAAACCTTCAACTAACCTGTAGAGATGGGAAGCTTCCCTTTGAGCTCTTCAACCCTGATGCTACAGTTTGAGATGGAGGCATGAGACAATAATAGAACTAGATTAGAATGTGAACTAGATTGGCCTATATTTAAACATCCCTTAGGCTTTGCAGTGACGGGTTCTAATGATAGAGCACTATTTGAATTTTTTTGAAAATGATTAGTACCTTTGTTAATGTCTCATTGCAACCATGATTGCAAGAATTACACCATATATAATGATTATATCAAAATGATTGAGATACTAAGTAGCAATTCCTATCCTCATGATTTAATGGTAAAATATTAGAATGTGCATATGTCTACCCTGATTATTGATGAAAATATCGAAGGAATGAGAATAGATGGTTGCACTACCCTGAAAAGAATGGGAAGCATCTCATTCTCACTTAATAGGGTATGTGATATTGACATGCCCATGGGATTGTAGGATTTCTTGAACTAGATTGGGGGTTATGATATCCTCGTTATTCCTTCATGTTTGAAATCACACCAAATGAAGAAAGATGAAAACAGGTTTGTCAAATCACTAATGAACTTGGCACTAATATATATATATCTATATCATAGAATTTATCATATAGCACTAACTTCATTAAGACTAGCCATACAAACGTGTCATTTGAAACCTTTGAGTCCTTTAAGGCCTGGGTATGTTGCAATTTCTTTATGAAGTCGAATAAAGCATATTTGCAAGAATTCTTTACTCACACTGTCACATATTGTCATCATCTTTTCATACCACAGTACATATTTTCAAATCCATGACAATACTACCCATATGGGAAACATGCAATTAGACAATGAGATATCATATCATGGTTTTCAGACTATAACATCCACTTCTCAAATTCTATTTCCATGATTTGCAGTGCCTAGTGGTACTCATCATTATTCAGTGTTGTCGACAATTGGACCAACTCAAAATGGAATGCTATATGTTATTATTCTACGTAGAAACTATCGTGTCTCCATACCTTCGTTCAACGCTTAATGAATCATGTCAACATTATCAAAATTTTTCTAAGTTTTTTGTGGGCATAATCCAAGTAACCATATAATTGGTGCTCTAGGTACTTCTCCTTTGGTCCATGAGATTATTGGAATTAACTTGTCCCATGGAAGCATTGACTTCCTCTAGTGTTGCGATGTAGACTATGAATCTGATCAATGAAACACTATTTTTGTCAACAAATATGTTTAAGTCTAATTCTCGATGTTTCCTTGAATTTCATAGGTTAGGATGATACCCACAGAACACTACATGACTGCACTCCACAAAGTGGCTAAACCTATTCTATGTTGTGGATATTTATAGAACTAAAATTGGACTCCTAAGTTGAGAGACATGAGTTTTGAAATATTGTTAAAATGTCCTGGGGGTTGATCTTACCAACATCTAACACAGTCCATTGGATTGAGATAGTTAGTACATTCCTATATCTCCATGTGAGGCTTTGCTTCCCACCCTGAGTACATTGGTCATGGACCTTATCCTCTAATGAGAATTTCTTGTCTATGAAATCCCTGATATAAGAAATTAAAATGCACTCATTCTATCTTCCCTTGATAATGGTACCTGTAGCACTTTCAACTATTAAATCATTACAATTAGTCATTCCTAAAGAACTCCCAAATTCTCCTAAATCATCCTCTAAATAAGAAAAATAATTTAGGATTGTAACTCTCACATAAGTTTTAAGCACCACTCAAGTAGGTTATATTATCATGAACTATGACATATCAATGTATTGTACTGAGTTTTAGTGAGGAAGAATGGGATAACTACCCATGATCTAGAAGGTGTCAACCCGAAGGTAATGTAGTATTGAACTATGCTTGGGTATAAGAAAGATATAGAGTGGGCTAGATGTCAATTCACTTTCATGTTAAATATACAATGAATGAGAATTTAAAGATGATTGTTTGAGAAAGAATAGAATGGAAAGATGTATATTATCGTATTATAGGAATTGATTAGAAATATGGTTTGAGAGTGAATAAAATGATTTTCAATGTCTATTCTCATTCAACTTAAAGGAACAAGAAAGATGGTTGTATGAGAAAGAATAGAATAGTCAGTTGTCCATTAAAATTCATGTTAAATATAGAATGAATGAGATAAATGATACTACGAGAATGAATAGAATAGGTAGATGTCCATTCTCACAAATTTATAAGAAGTAATTACAATGGGCATATGTCCACTCTATACATCTAGGAAATACAAAAGTCATGATTAATATAGTTGAATGAGAATGAAAATAACGCGCAATTAGTCATAATCATTCAGTTTAAATATAGAATTAATGATAAATATGATTACATGAGAGTGAATAGAATGAGAAACTAAATATTCTAATATTTAATAGGAAATGATTAGAATGGGAAAATGTCCATTCCAAACATTCAGGAAATATTTTTTGTATTCACCAGAAAGTATGTTTAGAATGAGAAGATGTCGATTTTCATTGTGTGTATTAGATTTGGAATTTTTTACATTCCATACCAAACTAAAATATAATAATGAAAATCTTTATTTTCCCTATACATTTTATTTTATAAGAATGGTATGAATTTTTATTTTTTTTAAACACATGATTTTATTAACAAATTTTCTAATGGGTAAAATGGCTCTTGTAACTGCTACCTCATACAAATAAATTACATTTATAGATGGTGTCACCGATCTGGAAAGGAGGGATGAGGAATGGTTTGTTGGAACTTCACTTTCCAAAAAATTACCACAATGATTTGTGGTTTTTTCATGAATCTTTTTTTGGAAAACACCAAGAGAAGGGCGTTATGTTGAACATTAAGTGTATATCAAATTTTGTTGTATATGTTCAAGTTGAAAATATAAATAAAAAGGAAATAATATGCCCAATACTAGAGATGGAGTTATAGGCTTCTTTATATATAAAAAAGTTGCATGGAATGATCTACAAAACATCTCAAATATTCCTTCCATAGTTATGGTTATAAAATGGATCCATACATTGAGGGGGACTTAACTGGTGTAAAATATAGCCAAAATATTTTTGTGGGAATTGTGAGTGTATTTTTTAAAAAATTAGTTGTATGCATTTACTTCATTTGTTTCCCATCACTTGAATATGGACAAAGAATTGGGTTAAAAAATTACATTCCAAAATGTTTACAATGTTGAGAAGGAAAAAAATTAATTTGGAAAATAATACTTCAGTATCACACTTCCATGAGCTTGTGGGATCTTGAAAGGAGAAATATCTTTTAAAAATGGTAGAAACTCATTTTTTTAAAATTGAATCTGTAACATCTCAAGATATTCAAATTTTTATTTAATGAAAAATCATTCAATATTGATGTTTGGCGATTCCATAAATCCCCTCCACTATACCAATACTAGACACTATACTTAACAAGTATTAATCATCTTGTAAACTTCATGTTATGTAACCATACGCCTCTTCAACGGGATGTAATATTCCTTCCCTTAATAACAACAATTGGGGATATTATTGATATTGAGTTTGAGCATGAAATACAAGCTAATGAAATTAAATTATATGTATCTTTTGTTAACATCAATTCGCAACCAAGAGAACAAACTAGATACATATGAGTTTACTTGTCAACAATCTTATCCTTTTTTGATAAGCATAACATTGGGAGGCTTATAAAATCACATGTCCCCACTAATTGTAGAAGTCATTATTGTTGATTTTTATAATCTTGTGAGTAATATCTCACAAAAGGATATAATAAAACTTCTCACATACATTGATTCAAGTTCCATGAAATGTGTATCCATATTTATTTCACCCATAATACAATCATATTTATTTCATAATGTTGTAGGAATTTACATGAAAAAAACTAAAAAAAACAAATGAAACCATTTCATAAGGGTGCTACAAGGTTTGAATGGGGATCTTGGGCTAAGAGGGTTGTCAATAATTTTTAGCATATATGTTGTACATAGTTCAGATAAAAATATTAATGAACATATGGTAGTAGATATTGACTGGTCACATGATGAGACCTTGGATATTGTTATACCCAATGATATCGGGGTTTTCATTGCAAAACATTTGTTCAAACATGAGATATCTGTATGTTTTTGGGAGCACATGATTAATATGTGAAAATCTTATTCAGCCCCCATTTTAATATTATATGGTGGTACAGATGTAATAAAGGTAGCACAAAATTTTCAAAGGAATTCCCTTATATCTGTAGTGGAAAATCCAAAGTAAGAGCTCATGCTAAAAAAATATTATAAATTCCTAACTACGCCTCCAAGTGATTAGCCTTTATTAAGCATTTGTTATTCTAGTATCATATTACACTCTTTTATGTAATTTAAAATGAATTTAATCTATTCTTAGTGATGTTTACTTTATATATCATTTTAATTTTCAAAATATTTTCTTTGATATAATATGTTCATGTATACTTTTTTTTAGAATGATATAAATGTGCAAGTGCCCATCCTTATAATATCATTTATAACTCCATCTCCCAAGCATTCACCTCTTGATTTACTTGCCATATAAATTCTCAACTCCTAACCATTCACCCTTTGAGCTTTGGAACATTTATATTTCCAACTCCGGCTCATTCATACTTCCTATTCCAAACAATTCATACTTCTAGCTCTGGACCATACATACTTCTAGTTGCATATCATTAATACTTCTAGATCTAGACCATTGATACTAATATATCTGAACCACCCATCATTTAAAATCCATAACATTAACACATTTATCTCCATAGTACTTATACTTCCAAGTCCGAACCATTCAAACTTTCAGTTCTAGAAAATTCACTTCTATTACCTCCAAACTTGTCGAAAAGGTAATTGTAAACATTATACATTTTATAATAATAGAATGAGCATATGTCCATTTTAAGAATATTGTCTTTATTAGATAGGGAAATTTCCCAATATACAATTTCTTTGAAAGCATAAATACTAGTTATGAATAATTTTGAAGCTTCCTTTAATATGTATCTAAGAATGGACACCTATCTATTATTAACAATTTTTTATATCCAATATGAGCTTATATATTTCATGACAGATTATTTAACAACTACAAACATGTATGATCGGTTCTGCTATAAGTGTAAATAATGTAGTAAATCAGTCTGAGGAAATTTTATTCCTGAGGGTGACATTCACAATTCTAATTAGCAAGACATTCCAAAACAATACTTGCAACTAACAGTGGTCAATATTGAAGGTGTGTCAAACCCTACACAACACCCTAGACAACCGATCATGACAACTAATTTGCAAACATGTATCAAATAATATTTTTAATTTTTATTAAATTTAATACTTTTCAACATTGGTTGGAATCAATTTGTTAAAATTTTATTAATTACAATTTTTACATTGTGTAGAATATACAACTCGAGACAATATTTAAACAATGGAAATATGTAAGGATATAGGTAAAAATATATTCTTAGTGAAATACTCTTATTGTATTCTAAATAAATATAATGTAATAATGTATCTAAATATTATTTTTTTGCAGTGCCTTGAATGAAACATTTGCTTTTTCTTGAATTAGACGGATTATTAGTTAAAAAGAAAAAATTTAAAAGGTAAAATACTTTCCAATTGAAAAATGAGCACATTCAACCAAGAGGCTCCATTGGTCAATTTCTATTAGTTGTGTCTACATGATTTCAAATAACATTTTTGTCTACAATTAACATAGATATCAATGTAGAAAACATTGTAAGAAAACTACTACATACATGTAAAGTAGAGGTTAATCCATTATTTTGTTGGGGTTTGGAACACTATATATTAAAAAAAAAACTTATTAAAAATTTGGATACAATTTAGAGATCCAAATATTCATTACAATTGTAAAACAACGATCGTAATCAATGTGATCAACAAAGGAGAGCGTAAGGATAATTTTTTGGTGTCTCCAAAAGTGACTTCAAATATATATTTTAAAAGTGGTAAATTGATTATGGTAACATTGTTTACAAAACTATTCTTAATAGGTGATACACATAATGTAAGATAAACCTTAAAGTAATGTAATATTTCTCAGACAATAGTTGAACAAATCAATATATAAAATTACATTTGTAATAATTGTAACGTTCCTTGACCATTTTCTATATTATTTTATTATTGTTTAATTCTTACAATGTTATTGATAATTGGATCTCATTATTTATATTGGAGTGCAAAATTATCAGCAGTGATATTTTCTTATTAAAATTTTATTGTTAGAGTATAATGAAAAAATATCACAACTATGGAAAATAAATGTATACTATAGATTATTATTTGAATTTGAAAAATAATTGTTATGTATTGGTTGATTTTTTAGATCTCATTCCACATAGAAGTTATTGGGTTTGGGTAAGAAGGAATGCTATTTGGAGTTCTCGGGATTAGTGGATTTAAATCAATGAAAATCCAACCAAATTTTACATATTCATGTTACTGATACTATTTTTGAACATTTAACCCTACATTGTTAAGGATAGTATGACAACATTTTGATTTTGGATTTTGATTTTTATACCTGCACTCAAGAGAAAAATGCATATTCATTTTAAAAATTGGCTAGGTACAAAATATAGGATTCATTTTTTATCGGGGCATAATGTAATGTGAAATTAGTAATATTAATGTTATTAGATCAAATAAGGGGAACATTGTGTTGGTTTACATAAAAAAGTATGCAATAGGTTTTATACAAGTACATTTAGACGTATGGAGGAGATAACATATTATTCATAGCTGAAAAAACATGCTTTGTTCATAACAGACACAAATCCTTTTTCTGTGGATTGTCTGCCAGCTGGACATTTGACAGATAAATGAATTCTGATAGAAAAATATTTACACACTTATGAAAAATGTGATTAAATCATATGGGGCCACACCAAAATATGTGTCTCTATTTGGAAACATACCAAAAGCATTAGTAATCTTGATTGATTTTACTCTATACAGTTGTAACAATTTATATTTTGGGGCTCCTGATTGATCTTTAGGATGTGTATATTATACCTTAAAGGAATTGTTATCTAATTTCACCCCCCCAGGGTTGAAATGATAACATACATTAGGATTCTCAAGTCCCAGGAAAATTGATTGATCCAGGGAAAAAAAATCATGTTTCTAGGGTCCCTTCAGAAAGTTTTCTAACTCTCCTGTCCAGGTTGAAAAGAGCAAATTCTGAGAAAATGCAGAAAAATTACAGAAAATAAGCTTAGGCCAGGAAAAATTGTGAAAATCGGCTAAGTCTTTGTCCAAGGAAAAGTGGGACATTTGGGATGCCAAGGCATGGATCGGCCGAAAATCCTACAGGTGGCCCAAACAGCAAAGGGACATTTGGGACGAAGATACGTGAAGGACGTGAACCGGCCGGTTCGGTTGGAATGGGGAATTGAAGCACTGGGACATTCGGACCAGAAGGACGCGAAGGACGTGGAAAGCCGGTTCAGCTGAAAGATAAGAAAAATTGACTAATAGTTTGGGACATTCAGGCCGTGAGTACGCGAACCACCTGGATCGGCTGAAAAGGAGAACATTTGCACCAAAATTTTGGGACATTTGGGCCGTCAAGACACGAATCGGCCGGATCGGGTAAACCAAAAGAATTTCTCCCGCGAAGCACTGGGACATTTGGGACAAAAGGATGTGAACCGGCTGGTTCAGCTGAAACAAGAAACTTTGGCACAAGGAAAAGTGGGACATCCGGGACAAAAGGACGTGGTGGACGTGGAAGAACCGGCAGACCCGTGGACCAACTCGGAGGTGACACGTGTCACAAGGGAAAAGTCCAAAAGTCAAAAGGCAAGTTTTGAAGGAGCATCCCGAGCCAATAGGAATTGGACACATGTCCAATGGAGTAGGGAAGTGTGGAGCTTAGGGAGAAGTTAGAGAATTTGGCCGAGTTTGCCAAAAAGGGGGTAGAAGTGAAGTAAGACCCCGCGCCCTATCCTCCAACAAGATCATGCCACGTGTCGTCCAAAGGGGCGGAAGCGCAAAAAAAAAAAGTGGAAAAGATCCCAAAATCATCAAAAAGGTCAAAATTCAAGAAAACCTACAGGTAAGCAAAGGAGAGAGAATCACGTGACCAATCAATGCATGCCACGTGTCATCCAGATGGCAGAGCACGGGAAGAAATTTAAAAATCCGTTTTCGCCTGTTTTGTGCCCTAGATCTTCAGATCTCCATATCTTTCGATCTAGAGCTCAGATTGGCACGTTCTTTATATCAACGGAAATCTTGTGAAATTATCTACATGATTCTAGGGTTAATATAGAGTTTTGGTGCAGTTTGGAGGGAGAAAATCAAGAAACAGCTCTGACACGTGTTCATGGCCAGAAGTGACTTTTCAGCGACCAGATTTAATGCAGAATGGGTCGCATTCTCCTGTAAACCGATCAAAATGATAGGGTGTGGGATTGTAAGGTCCCCCCATGCCATTTTAATGCACCTGCAGTCAAGGAGGGATGGGCTCCCATGTTTTGTACATTTTTCTGTCCCCTGGGCTCGACCCTTGTACTGTAAAAGCCAGTGTTGGCTCATTTTCAAGGGGGGGAACTTTTTGACATAGCAACTTCTTCTTTCAGCTCCAGAAAGTGAAGGAAGCAAGGATTAGACCTCTCCAAAGATTGTAACAGCTTTCTTTTACCTATTTGAGGGTGTAATGCGTGTTTTTTTGACACTGAAAAGATAATGCAAGCTCTGAGAATGGGTTTCAGTCCTCTGTTTGTATTATTTGCTTCATTTCAAATCCTGAATTATATCTTATCAGTCTGTGTATGTTTTATGTTGTAAACTTTGGTCTGTGTCTATTTTCTTGATAGAAATGTTTCACCACTCCTCCTTTGGTGTATCACCTGTTAGTTTAGTTTTATTTTTGCACTTTCTATCTCTGTCTCCTTATAGTTTAGAGTAGGATTAGGATCTGAACCTCTGTAGTTTTGCAAAAAATATAGATCTAAATCAGAGGAGTGTGAGGAATCATCCTCTAATCTAGAGATCCCTCTCTCAGTTTCACAAGTCCCCACACTTGGAGAGAGGTTTCCATGTTGTGCAATCACACTGGATACTGAGTGATCAATCTAGAAGCCTGATCTACATCCAGGGGTGTTGTGAGCCTACAACAATAGTTTTTGCACACCCGGTGGGACATAGAGGTCTTCACTTTCACTGAAAAAAGATTGATGTGCACTTTTTGTAAGTTCCAGCTTTGAAGGAGCTTTAAAATCGCACATCTGGCGACTCCCAAAGAGGCATAATCCGCTGGTTTCTACAGTCCAAGCCTGGCAAATTTATGAGAAGAATACAGACCAGGTCAAGAACTAGGGAGGAAGGATTGTTTGTTCATCTGCATCTATCTCCAGGCAGAGAAAGAAGGGGAAGAAGAGCTCAAAGATCTGTGTCTCCACCTAATAGAACTTTTTCTACACCTCCACTTGGTAGACCTTTTCTCACATCAACAAGGGTTCTCAGGCCAATCAGAATGGCGCAACCACTAAATCCCTTTATCAATTTCAATGGCAGCAGCCCACTTGCCCTCAATGCATAGAATCCAGTTCCAATTGCAACATTGAAGAACATTCCATTTTTCACTGGAGAAAATCATACCACTCCTGGTGATCATGTCAAAGACATTGCTAACGTCTGTGCAATCCATGAGATAAATGAAATGGATGTGGCTGTCAAATTGTTGGCATCATCGTTCAAAGGGAAGGCATTACAATGGTTCAGGAGCCTTACAGCCGGTTCTATCACAAATTGGAATCAGTGGTGCATAGTTCTCCATGAGTAGTTTGGAGAGAAGGGAGACAACTTGTCTCTTCTAGAACAATTGACAACTATCAAGAGAGCCCCCAACGAGCAGCTGACTGACTTCAACTTCATATTTCAAAGGTCTTGGGATAGGATTCCAGTGGCAGTCAGGCCAATAGCAGAAGGTGCTTTTCTATATTACCTTAAAGCTTTGAATTCTGATATTTCTATATTAATTCAATCTATGGGAGGCACAACCTTACCTGCTGCTTATAGCATTGCCATTAGAGCTGAAAACTATCTTATTCAAGCTGGTAAACTGGCTCCTAGGCCT
This sequence comes from Taxus chinensis, assembly GCA_019776745.2. Classification (NCBI taxonomy): domain Eukaryota; kingdom Viridiplantae; phylum Streptophyta; class Pinopsida; order Cupressales; family Taxaceae; genus Taxus; species Taxus chinensis. The sequence continues at coordinate 465,951,002 of CM034151.1, forward strand.
CCCATGCCCTTGTATCCAAACTTAGAAAATCCAAGCACTAGTCAAGCACCCACTTTGGCTCCTATTCCCACTCCTAGGAATCAAAGTTCAAATGAGACTTCTACCTCATCATCTAGTGCTTCAAATGAACTCCAAGAGGTCAAGAAACAATTGCAAAATTTGGGAAATGAGCTGGTTACTATCAAAAGATAGCAAGCACAAAGTGCTAGACCATATCAGCCTCAAGCTCAGCCTAACAGGTAGCCATATCAACCTCAAAGACCACCCAATCTAGCTGTAAATCAGAATCAAGCAAGGCCTCCTACCAACAGACCATTTCAGCCCTATAACCCCAATGTTGCATCCACATCTAGAGCTTTGGTACCAGTGCAAAATAACATGGCCCAAGAATATGATTGGTGTTTCCCATGCAGTCAGCCACATAACCAATCAATGTGATTTAATGGTGCATTAAATCAGGCTCTAATGGTGTAAACCATTGGTGGGTCGCAAGAGTCCAGCCACGAAGAAGACCAGCAACAGGAAGCATCTCAGCAAGGGACATCTCCGAATGAAACTACTCTTGTCAATTGGCAAGTTGAAGATTTATGTGGTATGAATCAAATACCCTCTCAGAGTGTTGTAGCCAACACAAGGTCAAAGAGAAGAAATTTGGGTGAAGAACAGCCATTGGCCCCAAGTAGTTCATGACCTTCTGCCACTCCACAAGGTGTTGGCAAACAAAATGTAGTTCCAAACATGTAAGGAGCACCCAAACCCACTCCTAAACCAACTCAGATGCCAGTTGTTGCTGCCCACGTGCAAGGAACGAATGCACAAGCTAGGGGACAGTAGAGGGATGCTTCATCCCCATTCAACATCATTGACCATATGAAGAAGACAAATGTAAACATATCAATGTGGGAATCACTATCCATCCTAGGCCAAAGAGATTTGCTACAAGTTGCCATGAAGGACTAATCAACTTCAAATCAACAGGTCCAAATGCAAGAAAAGGTACTCACAAATGCTACTCGGCCTAAAGGAAATCATGGAGGTCAACAAGGTAAAATTTTGAAGCCCCCTCCATTTTATGTTTTAATTGATCATGGTTGGTACATAATTACATGATTGACTCTGGGGCCAGTAGTTCAGTAATGCCCAAGAAAATAGCTGATCAGCTAGGACTCCAATATGAAGTCATCTCCAAGGGTGTAGTGCAATTAGATGGGACAGTAGTGACAACGGTTGGAGTAATCAAAGGATTGAGCCTCACACTGCATGCATGTCCCAACGTAATAGTGTTACAAGATGTGTCAGTCATAGACCTGCCACCAATCTTTGCATTGTGCTTGTCAAGAGACTTCACTGCTAAAATTGGAGGCTACCTTTCGGCGGATTGGTCACACATGTTGTTCAGAACAAGGTATGGAACCAAAGCCACAATCAGGTCTGAACCTATTGCAAACTTTCACATTGAGCCTTACACTCCAAACCAAATCAATACCAACTATTCAGTTTTTGATCAAGAAGATTATCTAAGAACTAATGAAGTTGACACCAAGGTTGGAAGCATCCCATATTTGACTCTCGATGAATGGGCAAGCAAGGTGCATGCTTTTGATCCCTATCAAGAAATAGAAGAATCCAAGTTACGAGTTTATTGTTTACATGAAGAGAATCAACCTCTCACCAACATCACCAAGTCAGATCATAAAGACAAAAATGAAGTATGGCAATTGTTCTTTGATGGGTCAAGGAGTAGACAAGGTGCAGGAGGAGGAGCTATGCTCGTTTCACCGCAAGGTATAAGGTATTACTCAGCTTTCCGTTTCCAGTTTTCCTGTTCAAATAACACAGCTGAGTATGAAGCCTTAATTCATGGATTGCACGGGGCAAGGAAGAAAGGCATCAAGAATTTATAAGTATTTGGTGATAGTGAGATGATCGTAAACCAAGTCAATGGAAAAAATGCTTCCAAAAATGATCTGTTGAAGAACTACAAAAATCGGGTATGGGATCTTATTGAAGATTTTAAAGCTTTTAGCATCAATTTCATCCCAAGAAAAAAGAATGAAGCCGCTAACAGGCTGGAAGCAATTGGGGCTGCGTTTGATGTTGTAGAAAGTATCAAAAGTGAGAAAGCTCAGCCTCATATCAAAGTGGTTGTGAGACCAGCTATTCTGGATAACAACACAAGTTGGAAAGTCTTCAAGAATGATCAGCAAATTGTTAATTTCCTCCAAGAAGAAGCTGAGTTCTCTGCTAGAAATCAAGACAAGCTGGAGCAGCAGTATGGTGACCAAGTGGTGTAGCTGAGAACTAACAAATTACCAAAAGGTCTCATAACCTTAGAGTCAATCTTCAACCCAAATGATCAGTTCCGGAAGGAGAAAGAGAACATCCAAATAAAGGGTGAAGATTCAGAGACAATTTTAGTGGAAGAAGGAAAAACATTGCAGATTGGAAAAGTAAGTACCTCACAAGAGAAATCTGATTTTGTTCAGCTTTGTCAAGAATTCCCAGATGTTTTTTCTTGGACTTACAAAGATCTAAGAGGTTTCAACCCAGAATTGGCACAACATACTATTGAGCTGGATCCGGAATCCAAGCCTGTCAGGCAAAAGCAAAGGCCAGTGAATCCCCATATTGAGCCTCTCATGAGAAAAGAGTTAAGCAAGCTTATTGAGGCTAGTATCATCTTCCCCATCAAACACTCAAGTTGGGTTGCCAACTTAGTCCCAGTCAGAAAGAAGAATGGAGAGATCAGGTTATGTGTCGACTTCAGGAATTTGAATAGGGCATCTCTCAAAGACCATTACCCACTCCCTTTAATGGAACAAATATTGCAAGTAGTAGCCGGTTCAGAAAGGTTTTCATTGCTAGATGGGTATTCAGGCTATAATCAGGTGATGGTGAAAGAAGAAGACCAATTCAAGACAGCCTTCACAACTAAATGGGGCACATATGCTTACAAGAAGATGCCATTCGGGCTATCCGACACTGGTGCTACCTTCCAAAGGGAAATGGACATGGCATTCAAAGGCTTGATCAACAAGATCGTGCTGATATACCTAGATGATATCACTGTCTTCTCAAAGAATGCAGCAGACCATCTCTTTCACCTCAGGCAAGTGTTTCAGAGGTGTAGAAAGTTTGGAGTATCATTGAATCCCAAAAAATGCATATTCCTGGCTCACGAGGGTAAACTTCTAGGCCATATTGTCTCGAAAGAAGGACTGGCAATTGATCCAGAGAGAGTTGAAGCCATAAGAGCGCTACCATTGCCAAGTCACAAGAAGGCTCTTCAAAGTTTCTTGGGAAGGATCAACTTTGTTCGCAGGTTCATCCCAGATTTTGCAGCCCTTGTCAAGCCCATCACCAAAATGTTAAAGAAGAGCATGGCTTTTAAGTGGACAATGGAAGGCAAGGAGAGTTTTGAAGAAATAAAAGAAGCTATCTCTCAGGCACCAACTCTCATCAACCCAGAATTCTCCAAGGATTTCATCCTTTATGCATTTGGAGGTGATGACACTATTTCTGCCATCCTAGTACAGAAGAACAAAAGTAATGATGAGCAGCTGATTGCCTTCTTCAGCCAGAGCCTAGATGACTTTGAGGTAAGGTACTCTTTTATTGAGAGGCATGTGCTTGCAGTAATCAGAAGCTTGAGGAAATTCAAGCATTTAATCTCGAACAACAAGGTCTAGTTGCTGGTCTCACATGCTGGAGTTAAAGACTTCCTCCTCAACAAGGATTTGAATGAGAAAAGGGCAGGTTGGATAACCCGTGTCATGGAATATGACATTGAAATCAAGATCACCAAACTGGTAAGAGGGAAAGGGCTGTGTGAGAAGCTGGTTTTGGGGAAGCAAAAGGAAGTATGCAACGAAGAAGAAGCTATTTTGTCAGTCCAGGATAGCCATGAGCCAAGTGGCAATCAAGAGAAAGATAATGCTTCCCCCGCTCCTTGCTGGACCCAAGGTATTATACACTTCCTAAGTACAGGCCTATGCCCTCCAGAGATGAACAAGACCCAAAGAAGACACTTCGGGTTGTAAGCTGTTCTGTATGCCATTGTTAATGGAATTTTATTCAAGAAAGACGTGAATGGAGTGCTGCTGAGATGCATTAGCACAGGTCAGATTCAAAGGGTGTTGGAAGAGTTTCATGGTGGACCAGCTGGTGGCCATTTTACACCAAGAGTGACAGCTCTAAAAATCATGAAGGCTGGTTATTATTGGCCTAAAATTTTCAGTGATTGCTATGCATGGATCAAGAGGTGTAAGAATTGTGCATTCTTCACAGGAAAAGAAAGACTTGCTGCCCTTCCATTGCATCTAATCTCAGTTGACCAGCCATTCATGCAATGGGGTTTGGACTTCATTGGAGTCATTAATTCCAATTCAAGCCAAGGGCATAAATGGATTTTGACAGCCACAGACTACTTCACCAAATGGACAGAAGCTGTAGCACTCAAAGAGGCAAATGAGTCTAGCATCTTAGACTTTTATGAGGGAGTAACAACTAGATTTGGTGTACCTACCACAATAATCTCTGATAATGCATTGGCATTCATTGGATCCAAAGTGACTGAGTGGGCTGTCAAGAACGGTATTTACCTAAGCACTTCATCGAACTATTACCCTCAGGGTAATGGCCAGGCCGAGTCTACAAACAAGAACTTGTTGAAGATCATTAGGAGGACTCTTGATGAGAATCATAGGTCTTGGCATACCAAACTGAAATCAGCCTTATGGGCTGATAGGATAACTCCCAAAAGATCCACAGGTAACTCTCCATTCAGGTTTGTCTATGGAAGAGAGGCAATCTTGCCCATGTCACTTGAGTTGCCAACATTGGAACTCATGAAGCAGCTGGAGTTACTTGAATTTGAGCCCATGGAGGTGAGGTATGTAGAGTTGATGGAGCTGCAAGAGATCAGAAATCAAGCATCCCAAACACTGGAAAAGGATCAAGCTTTGATCAAGAAGACCTTTGATAGAAAGGCTAAAGATAGATCTTTTCAAGTTGGAGATCTAGTGTTGAAATGAGATGTGGACAGAGCAAAACCGGGAAGGCATTCAAAATTTGATGCCATTTGGAGTGGCCCATTCGTGGTCACAAAGTGCAAGAACATCAATGCTTTTCAATTGGCCTCACTGGAGGGTGAAGAACTGCAGATTCCAGTCAATGGAATCTATCTTAAGCACTGCTTCTAAGAGGGAAGTTCACTACCTCTATAAATATTAGATTATATTTTCTTTCCTCCAAGTGCTTGGGCACATTGTTTTGCTGTAGGTTAGCTTTGTTTTCCCTAAGTGCTTTGGCACAACTTGCTGTCCATAGAGATGTTTTGCAGTCCTTGCTTTCATCAAGTAACTTTCCATGTTCCTCCTTGCACTTTCTGAGTCAGTTAGGGTCCTAAACAGAATATTCAATGACTCCATGCCCAATGGACTGCTTCAGGCAACTAGTCTTTTCATCTAGCAGGTAGATGACCCCGCTGAGTCACCAAATTGTTATCTAATTTCACCCCCAGGGTTGAAATGATAACATACATCAGGATTCTCAAGTCCCAAGCAAATTGATTGATCCAGGGAAAAAAAATCATGCTTCTAGGGTCCCTTCAGAAAGTTTTCTAACTCTCTTGTCTAGGTTGAAAAGAGAAAATTTTGAGAAAATGTGGAAAAGTTGCAGAAAATAAGCTTAGGCCAGGAAATGTGAAAATTGGCCAAGTCTTTGTCCAAGGAAAAGTGGGACGTTTGGGATGCCAAGGCGTGGATCGGATGATAAACCTACAGGTGGCCCAAACAGCAAAAGGACATTTGGGACGAAGATACGCGAAGGACGCAAACTGGCCGGTTCGGCCGGAACGGGGAATCAAAGCACTGGGACATTCGGCCTAGAAGGACGCGTGGGATGCGAAAAGCCGGTTCAGCTGAAAGATAAGAAAATCAACTAACAGTTTGGGAAATTCAGGCCGTGAGTACATGAACCACCTAGATCGGCCGAAAAGGATAACTTTTACACCAAAATTTCGGGACATTTGGGCCGTAAAGACGCGAATCGGGTGAACTGGAAGAATTTGTCCCGCGAAGCACTGGGACATTTGGGACAAAAGGACGCGAACCAGCCAGTTCAGCCGAAACAAGAAACTTCAGCACAAGGAGCACTGGGACATTTGGACCAGAAGGACGCGGTGGATGCGGAAGAGCCGGCAGACCCGCGGACCAACCAGGAGGTGACACGTGTCACAAGGGAAAAGTCCAAAAGTCAAAAGGCGAGTTTTGAAGGGACAGCCCAAGCCAATAGGAATTGGACACGTGTCCAATGGAGCAGGGAAGAGTGGAGCTTGGGGAGAAGTTAGAGGATTTGACTGAGTTCACCAAAAAGGGGGTAGAAGTGAAGTAAGACCCCGCACCCTGTCCTCCAACAAGATCATGCCACGTATCGTCCAAAGGGGCGAAAGCGCGGAAAAAAGTGGAAAAGGTCCCAAAATCATCAAAAAGGTAAAAATTCAAGAAGACCCGCGGGTAAGCAAAGGAGAGAGAATCACGCGACCAATCAATGCATGTCACATGTCGTCCAGATGGCAGAGCGCGGGAAGAAATTTAAAAATCTGTTTTCACCTGTTTTGTGCCCTAGATCTTCAAATCTCCATATCTTTCGATCCAGAGCTCGGATTGGCACGTTCTTTATATGGACGAAAATCTTGTGAAATTCTCTACATGATTCTAGGGTTAATCTCGAGTTTTGGTGCATTCTGGAGGGATAAAATTAATAAATGGCTCTGACGCGTGTTCATGGCCAGAAGTGACTTTTCAGCGACCAGATTTAATGCAGAACGGGTCGCATTCTCCTGTAAACCAATCAAAATGACAAGGTGTGGGCTTGTAAGGTCCCCCCATGATTTTTTAATGCACCTGCAGTCAAGGAGGGATGGGCTCCCATGTTTTGTACATTTTCTGTCCCCTGGGCTCGACCCTTGCACTGTAAAAGCCAGTTTTGGCTCATTTTCAAGGGGGGGAACTTTTTGACATAGCAAATTCTTCTTTCAGCTCCAGCTAGTGAAGGAAGTAAGGATCAGACCTCTCCAAAGATTGTGACAGTTTTCTTTTACCTCTCTGAGGGTGTAATGCGTGTTTTTGACACTGAAAAGATAATGCAAGCTCTGTGAATGGGTTCCAGTCCTCTGTTTGTATTATTTGCTTCATTTCAAATCCTGAATTATATCTTATCAGTCTATGTATGTTTTATGTTGCAAACTTTGCTCTGTGTCTATTTGCTTGACAAAAATGTTTCACCACTCCTCCTTTGGTGTATCACCTATTAGTTTAGTTTTATTTTTGTACTTTCTATCTCTGTCTCCTTGCAGTTTAGAGTAGGATTAAGATCTAAACCTCTGTAGTTTTGCAAAAATATAGATCTAAATCAGAGTAGTTTGAGGAACTAGCCTCTAATCTGGAGATCCCTCTCTTAGTTTCACAAGTCCCCACACGTGGAGAGAGGTTTCCATGTTGTGCAATCACACTAGATGCTGAGTGATCAATCTAGAAGCCTGATCTGCATCCAGGGGTGCTGTGAGCCTGCAACAACAGGAATCTCTATACAATCCATGCTTTCAGCTCCAAACCATCCATACTTCCAGCTCTAGACCATTAACACTTTTATCTCTAGAACACTTAATATACTTCCAACTCCAAACCATCCATACTTCTAGCTCTAGACTATTAACACTTTAATCTTCAGAATAGTTAATATACTTCCAACTTTGGATCATTTGTTTCCAATAACTCCAACCATATTGAACAACTAATTGTAAATATTGTACGTTTTCTAATAATATTTTGAGCATATATCTATTCTAAGAGTATTGGTTGTACCAAAATGGACATCTACCCATTTTAAGAATATTTGGAATGTTAGTAGAATATGAATAATATATGTAAAGTATTAATGTAACATATCTTTTTATTTACTATATTAAAATTTTGTTATGCATAAACATTTCATAGATGTAGGATAACATGTAAATAAATAACTTTTAATAAATGATCAAACTAATATAACCGGTACTATTTATGATTTTTATTTAAACTAACAATTGTAAACTCTAAAATTGAATTCCAATAAAGATGATATATAATTAAAAAAATATCTAATTTGGAATCCAATAATAGTATATTTGAATTTCAGTATTCGAGACAAATAAAACCAATATAGTAAATTTTGGTTTTTAATCTAAACTAGAATAAGTCATTTTTTTTTGAAATTATTGTTAAATGTGTTTTCTATCCTATATCCAAAACCGCAGTTTCAGTTGGGTTTTGAAAATATACATACTAACCCTACCATATGGTTTTGGACTGACATATTGTGCATTAATATTTCAATTCCATCACCTTCATATAAAAAAACATACCTTTTTTCATCCTATCATGTCATAATACCATTTAGAATCATATATGATCAAGTAAATCATACCTCATTTAAGGAACCAGTCACTTTATGAACTCCTCATGCAAAAGATATAACTCTAAAGTAACCTCAAATCTCCCTAAAAAATTAAATAATTCAATGAAAAATAATTAGAGTTGAACCCTCCATTGACTAGTATGAAGTATCCATATCCAGGTTTAGGAGTCTCCCATTTTCATCATAAAAGACAAGAAACTTGAACCTTCCTAAGCATTTGAGAAAGTGTGAATCTCAAGCATGAGAATTGTCAAAGCACATGATTGTCAAATTCTAATTGCACTATAGTAGATATTACATCCTATGATAGGAGAATGACATGTGGTTTGAGGCCTCTTTGGAGTAGTTAATGCATAATTTGGCAAAGATGCAAAAGGATGACCATAATCCAAATAACTTTATTTTGTGGGAAGTACTTCTTGCACTAACAAGGGTACGAGGGTTTGATTAGAGTTTACATAGTCATTCTAAAGGTGAGTGAAGAATATTGGTAGACAACGACACACGTTCCTAGTCAGGTGAAGGCACTCAGGAAGTTTACTTACCTAAATTTCAATTATGTTCCAAGGATCGTATACAAGGGTCAGGACAATGTATGGATGTTATTGACTAAGTTTTATAGTTTTAGACCAGGACTGAGTTTTAGGATCACAAATTTCATATATAGAAGAAGTTATAGTTCCATATCTACCTATTATTCATGTACTCAAACCACCTAGAGTACCCCTCCAGATCCACACAAAATAAGCTAATTGACACATCTCTCCCTTGTGTTTTTGACATTTTTTTTAGTAGTCATACTCACTTTGAAGATGAATTATTCTTGATTTATGAAATTAATGATTGAAATTTAATTAAATCATAGACTAATCACATGTAGCATATTATTCATCCTTTTTATGTTATATTAAATAAAAGATTCTTAAAATACCAAAAGGATTGAAATAATTTGGTGAAACTTAATCCTCTCTAATCAGAATAGTCGTAGCCCCCACTCTAGTGGATTTATTGACTTCATCTAACATTCAAATCTTATTTATTTGTATCAATAACTCTATCATGTTATTCCTTCTAACACATGCATCTAATAATCACTATAACCATCGATCCATATCCTAAATTAATATGATAACTTATATGATTTTTATATGGTATCCCAATTTGAGACATGAGGAAACATATGAGGATGTTGTTAATGAGCCATAATAATGATATTTATAATCTATTTTATAATGTTATTATCACTCTTCATACTAATCCTAATCAAGTTTAAGGTTATAATACTATTTTTCACCAACATACTAAAGACCTTCCTGATATATGAGGCACAAATCATTACATAACATTTATTGACAAGAATATGCATGATAAAATTTGTACATTATACTATATGTTGCAAAATGGATAAAATCAGATCATGCCTTCTTATCAACTATGGAAACATCTACTATACCTACATCTATTATTCCTACCTCATTAGTGGTACCTAATATTCCTCTATAAAATGTGTCTATGCCTATGATTGCAACAACTGTTACTAATACATCTCCTATCTATCATCATACTGTCACACATAATTATGCATCTAGTACAAAGGTTCTTGAGTCCCTTTTTCACTCTTTATAAGCACAAATTTCTAATTGCATTAAGGTGTATCTTTCATAATTCTAATGTTATGAAATATTCTCATTTATTGCATAAATCCACTTGTACCTAAATTTTTTCTCATATAATTTACCTATAACGGTTTTTTTTCCACCTAAAATTCCTATTCATTTATGATGGTAAGGGTGATCCCCAAGACCATATTAGATCATTCTGATGTTGTCTTGTTTTTACTATGCATATAATGATATATTGCTTACTAAGATAATTCTTTAGAAGTTCAAATGAATTTTATTTGCAATAGTTTTATGATCTTCCTACACATTCTATGTTCTCTTTTACTATATTAGAATATAAATTTTTGGAAAAAATTTCAATCAAAATTTGGGTATAATATTTCTTATCCTCAAATATCTAAACTTAAGAAAGGATCCTCTAGTGAACGTATCAATAATCATGTATTATGTTATAGAACAATGATTACCAAGATAAATAACATATTAGCTATGACAGTGAGTTACAAATCCATTTCATTCAAAGATTTCTTCCCCTATTGCAAGAATTAATCATGTTTGATAAGTTTGGATATTTTTAACATCTATATCATACATTGAAAGAGTGTAAAGATAAGTTATTAAACATAAAACAAACTCAAGTATGTTGCTAGCACCTATAATCCATCAAATGCTAAGTTTCAAATAAAATCTAACTTCAAGGTAAAATCTAATGACACTAATGTTTCTTCTAAAGACATTGTGATCAATGTTATTTCTAAACCTACATAATCTATAATTATGACCTATAAGAAGAAAATTTAAATAGATTCACCTTTTCATCCTTGAATTGTTATAAAAGTAATTACTTGATTGTACAATATTGTGTCTCTTCCTCCATCATTTGAGGCTGATACAATCAAGCCTTAGACATACAGGGCTTTCGATGCTAATACTTATTATGATTATCATATATGTACTAGTTCACACTATGAATATGTGTATTAATTTATGACACGTCATTCATGATATTATTGAATCCAATGCAATTGAATGGGATGATCCCACTAAATATTCTAATCCTACAAATATCACGTCTATGTTGAAAATATTCAATAATCCAGTTCCTAAACATACTAATGAGACATCTACTTCGAAAGTTCATAAAAATCATTATGTGGTGCCACCACCACATTCTTATGATTGTCAAATTTATGTTGATGATTGGAAGTATTATTTGCACATCATCTTCTAAAATGATCATTTTATTTTGTTGATTTTGATATATACGACACACTTGATTTGTGACACAATTATCTATTCCAACCTTTATTCATCTATATTCCTACTCAAGGTGATCTTTATTTATTTCATATACAAGGATAATATTATATTTTAAAATGGAAAATACTTTCACTATCTTGGTATCTCTTTGGAAAGTCTTATGCACTTGATTCTAATATACAGTTTTGACATGCATTACACTACCGATCACAATTGGTTCTATCACTACAAAGTACCTGCATTCTTGGTAACTAAATATTTTTCTACATGGTGTATTATCATCTTGGTCTCCCTTTGATACATGCTCCTAGGGTATTTTCCATCAATAGTTAATGTCATTGTAACAAGTTTATTTATCATCAACAATAGGTTTTCACTATTTTGGGTCTTCCTTTTAGCGATTTATCTCCTAGCGTTCCTAGTTAATTCTATATTTTTCTATCACTTTTCCTAGTGCATATATAGATAGGTATATTATTTTTCACACTACTTTACATATTTATAGTTCCTTCTATGGTACTCAAGATAGGCCTTTGGTTATCCACACTACTTCACATAGTACAAGTCCCCATAGGTCTCCTGTTAGGCCTTTAGTTACACATATATATTCACATAGTTCTAGGTCTCTTGATAGGCCTTTAGTTATAAAAGTTAGATCCCACAATTATATAGCTTCTAGATATCCTCTTAGGCCTTTCTTTGTGCACATTATCTCTAGTGGCTCACACTCTCACACGATTTTACATAGATATTATAACCTTATGAATCCCTTTATAATTTCCTTACATAGGTATTCTATAAGTTATCATTATTCTCATTCCACTATGCAGATATATGCACACATCAACATTATAATGCAATTGTTCTACCATTTATAGTTCTCCTCATAGGCCTTCTTTGGAACATATCATCAAAATGGTTCCACTTATACTTGAGTCACATTTTATGACACATTTGAGGTCTTGAACCATCTATCATATTTTGTAGTTGATTTAACTCCTCATGAGGTTATATTAGGATAGATATTATGTTATACCCCCCTATTCTTGTACATATTTAAGCATAAACAAAATGACAAAACATAATGAAATATTTTCAAAATACGAAAAACATTCAAATAGTTGTAAAAATACAAAATTGGCACCTGTTTCTATGACATACATTATTTGAACTTTACATTATACATGTTGTTTATTCCTTTAGTTTGATAGATATAATTTGTTATTTACACACATAACTTCACATGGTATATTGAGTATGATGCAAGACATAAACAGAGTGACACATGATGACAGGCGTTGGCTTGATATTTACCTAGACTACTAATATTTTGGGGCATCTACTTGTACATATTATATTTCTTTTATGTCATCATTACACTTTCTTACAAATATATAATATATCTATATATATCTATATATTATACTTATATATATATATATATATCTCTATCTACATACATCTACATCTCTATGTATATATCTGTTATTATACTATTCTATATATAATATTATATCCATACATCCATCCCTCTATATGGATACATACTATGTATGTCAATATATACTGAATATCATCTCTCTCTATCTATATCTCCTACCTCTCTATGTCTTCTCTCTCTATATATCTATCTATATAGCTATATATATATTATATATATATCTATATACCTACCTTACCTGTATGTTGTCTGTCTGTATATACTACTATCTATACTATCTATATAGATGTATATATATATGTTGTGTGTTAGATCATATACCACCTACAATACATACACTATGGATCTCCATATATCTATAAATACTTATATATGTATATATGTTATTTATAGATATATATATGTATATGTGTTATATAGATACCTACATACATACATATATATGTAACTAGACATATCTATATACTACCTCTCTCTCTGTCTCTCTGCTATACTCCTCTCATCTCTCTCTTGTCTCTCTCTCCTCTCTCTACTTCTCTCATCTTCTCTCTTCTCTGGCTGTCTCTCTCTCTCTCACTTGGCTGTCATCTCTCTCTCCTCTCCTCTGTCTTTCTAGTATTTCTCTCTCTCTCCTCTACTCTCTCTCCTTCTCTCTCTCTCCTCTCTCTCTCTGTCGCTCTCCTCTCTATCTCTCTACTCTCATCTCTGTAACATATCACATCATTCACAATCATCTATTGGTGTTGTGTGTGTCCTTTGTCCTCCTTTGGTCTCACTGGCCTCCCCCCTGTCTTCTGTCTCCCTTCTCGTTCTTCCTTCCTTCCCTCTTTGTTTTTTTCTATTCTTCCCCCTCTGCTCTTTTTTTTCATCACATTTGGATATGCTTACTTTTCATGCATGATTGTTAGTTGTGTGTGTGTGTGTATGTGTTTTCTTGTTTGTTACTTTGATTGTGGCCTAAGGGCCTTGATTATCTTCTGACACCATGGGTGTCCCATGTTTGTATCATTATGCCTTATGTGTGGTTGTTCATGTCTTATTTGTAGGCCTAAGGGCCTTTATTGTCTTGCGACACCATGGGTGTCCCGTGTTTGTAGGAACTTCACCTTTTGTGTGACATTTTTTGGTATGTTTTCACTTGTTTCTACATTATATGCATTTATTTTCTATTAACACATAGTTTATTAGTGTTTCTATTACTATTTTGTGCATTAAAAATGTTATGGTTATCATGCTTCTTGTCATTATTTCTCTTTTGTTGTGTTATAGTTTCTACCATGTGTATATCCTTGTAGATACAACCTCTTCTTGGTGGCCACCACATCACTATTTTAGTGGTCATACATAGATTTCCATATTCTCAAATATTTGTATAAATCTTTTCTTTGGAGTCGCATGCTCAATTTATTCATTACATGCACCTCAAAAGAGGAGGAAAACATCCAAGTTTTATTTTTAATTCCTAGAAAACATAAACATATTTCTATACACAAACATATGCAAAGGTAGACAGAAATTACTCAAAATTGAACTTAGACACAAAAAATTCAAAAAAATATACGTATTGTTATAAATCTATAGAATGGCCAGGAGTGTATAGACATTTATAACTTATGAATGGTTTTGACCCTACTATATGGTTTTTCCCAGGGGATTTTTTTCCAAAATTGTCAATAATTTCATACTTTTCACTATTGGCATAGGGTTTTCATATCATTTCATATTCATATTGACTTAATTTGACACATATTTAGAGGGAATGAAGTCTATAATTCTATCTCTCTCTCCACAATACTCAATTTTGGTCTTAGATTTATATATATTGAGGGCATGGGTCTTCTTTGTCCAAAAATATATTAACATGCATCAATTATTCTCATTTTCTACTCAGTTGTGTGGCACATGGAAATAGTATGGGAAAATTTATTCTCTTTTCTATTATGTTTCCTAATCTACAAAATTGGTCTTATATTAGTGTGTAGTGGTATGGTTCGTGTTTTATGTAAGGTAATAAAGTGGCTAAGTTATTTATAGGTATTCCTTATTCTCTTTCACTTAAGGGGAAGATATCGGAGTTGATGAATAAAATTGATACATGGTCTTCTTCCTTTTAGGGGTGCTTCATCTCCTCGTTTTTTACTTAGAATTCATGTGTTGGGTGCTTATACCTTATGTATTGACATATCCTTGGAATAATTGGGTATTGATCACCCCCAATTCTCCATCATAATTTATAAAATATAGAATCTCTAAGGCATAAGAACGAGATCACATTTCCTCCACAAAAAATAGGTGTATTCAGTCAATGATTTGCATCTCTTTTGGTATTTCTTATTGCACATATGTTTACATTACTTTCTCTACATTTGAGTTACATTTCAATTTCTTATCTTGGGCATTAACTACACTCTATGTTATAGGTTCCATCTTAGAGCATACAAACACTAACACAATGGGACACTACAAAACATAGTCTTTATGAGAAAAGAAAAAGTGTGTATATACACTTTGGTATATTTAAATAAAAGGAAGGAAAATTTAGACACTCAAATTTGGAAATCTATCCTTATACATTCTTGATCTTGGCATTGCATACTTGTATAGACAAATGCATTCTCCTCGGTCTTGCTTAGCACACCCTAATAGCACTTTATGTACATGATTATATTTGCAAACCTATCTATAATCAATTTCTAGAACCTAATTACATAAAATACAACTACAAACATTCATGTCTAAGCCCATAAATTCAAAATGTGTTTTTTCTCTCATATCTAAAATCGCTAGTCTCAGTCGGGTTGTGAAAATCTATATGTTGACATTACCATATGGGTTTTAACTAACATATTTTGAATTAGTTCTTTCAAATATATCACTTTCATATGAAAAAACATTCCCCTTTGGGAATATTTTAATTTTATAACACCGTTTAGAAGCATATATAAGCAAGTAAATCATACCTCATTTAAGTAACTTAGCACTTTATGGACTCCTCATACAAAAGCTAGCACTAAATGCACTCAAAGCTCCCTAAAAAAAAATAACTCATGCGTAATAATTAGGGAAGAACCATCCATTTGTTTTAATTATCATTCCAGGTTTAGGAGTACCTATTTTCATCATACAAGAAAAAAAATCAACCTTTCCTAAGCATTTGATCAAGTGTGAAACTCAAGAAAGGAATTGTCCAAATACGGTTATCAAATTATTATTGCACTAAGGTAGATATCATATGATAAGTGAAAGATTTTTGGTTTAAGGAATCTTCATATTAGTACATATGCCAGTGGTGAATAGGGGTTCCCACAACCCAACTAACTTTATTTTGTAGTAACTCTTTCTTACACTACAAGGGTTTGAGGGTTTCAGCAGAGTTTACAGAGATATTTTGAAGGTAGGTGAAGAATACAAATAGATACTGACACATATTTCTAGGAAGAAAAATAACTTAGGAATTTTTAGACCTATATTTCAAGTAGTTTCAATACCATAGAGAAGGTTTTGGACTATATAGACATTATTTACTAGGTTGTGTAGTTTTAACTAGGCTTAGTTTCACATCATAGTTTCACAAAAGAATAATTTCTAGTTCTAGATCTATTTTTTACTACACTAATACCACACATGCCCCTATAGATCCATACAAAATCATCTAAGTACACTCTCTCCATTACGTTTTCAACATTTCTTAAGTAGCTAGTCACTTTGAAAATCGTTATTCTATTTTTTGAAATTAACTTTGGATGTTAATTAAATCAAAATAATCAACTGTAATAGTATTCTTAATTTTTTATATATGTTAGTGAAATCATATGTGTAGACACAAAGGTTTTCAAGGAGTGCTAAATTCATAAATCTAGATGATAGTAATCCTAACCCTAGTATAGCTATAGGTTTCTAAGGCCTACAACCAACATAAAGATAAGTATACTACTAGGATTATGAAGTAGAAGAGAGATAATAAGGAGATGAATGAAGGAAAGGGTAATAGTAATAATAATAAAATGCACTAGATCAAAGGAAACCTATATCTAATATAATCTATAGCAATGAATGACTAATAATGATAAACACATATATAAAAAATGAAATACTAAAGATGATTAGAAATACTTACTTGTAGTGTGTGTGTGTGTGTGTGTGTGTGTGTGTGTGTGTGTGTGTGTGTGTGTGTGTGTGTGTGTGACTATTGATTCATAATCCTCCCCAAAGAATATATCACCGAGATAAAATCACAATGGGTGGAGAACAAGAAAGATCAATAAGAAGATATCTAGTGTTATCTCACTATGGTGAACCAAATGCAAAAGAGGAAGCTCTAAGACTCCAAAGTGCATCAATAAGTACAAAGTAGTGTAAAATAGTGTTAGCAAGAGTAAGCATGATTGTAAGTAAATGATTATAAATTTTTCAAAATAATAAGAAAGTAATGGGGTATATAGACTCAATATCATCACTCGTGTGTGATGGAATTAGTTATGGTAAAATAAAAAAAAAGTTCCATCACCCATGGGTGATGGTATTAGCATTGGGGAAAACCCTAAGGTCATGAGCTAAAATCATGAAGAATGGAGGTTAGGGAATAAATTGGAATACATGAAAAAATTCTAAAGTGATTAAAAGTATGCATAATAGTATGCAACA
The DNA here is from genome assembly GCA_019776745.2 of Taxus chinensis. Classification (NCBI taxonomy): domain Eukaryota; kingdom Viridiplantae; phylum Streptophyta; class Pinopsida; order Cupressales; family Taxaceae; genus Taxus; species Taxus chinensis. The sequence continues at coordinate 465,968,426 of CM034151.1, forward strand.
AGAGGAAACTGTTAGTGCAAATTTATAGCACCCCCAAATCGATGCTTAGATCTGTTGTAGAAAAATGGTCAATTTGGTGTGAATGCACAACATTGAGTTTTCATGAAGTGTGGGACCTTGCGAATTAGGAAAACTCTCCATATTGAGGTTGGTTCCTACTCCTCTATTTAGGTGTATGCATGTAATTTTTGCAGAGGTTCTGATTCAAAATTCCTACTCTAAAACTACCAAGGAGACAGGGTTGAGAGAAAAACATGGAAATGGAAACAAAACTAAGAAAAAAATAGAATGGTGATACACCAAAGGAGTACCTAACTTCTTGTTTTGAAAAAATAGACACAGATCATAAGAATGCAACACTAGAACATGCAAAAATTACCAAAATGTAATGAAGGATCAGAAGGAAACAAACCAACACAAGAGAGGATTGAAAACTCATTCATAGAGCATGCATTGTCAGTTCTAGATTTGATGCGATGCATTACAATAGCAAGAAGGAAAAAAATGATCTGCATTCTTCATGGGAGGTCTGAAACTCCTTTAAATATGCCTACTAAGGAGAAAAGAAGAGCTTGCAAGAGCAAGAACGTCTAACCATTACAAAATAAGCCAAAACTAGATTTTATTGATGAAAACTCAGAATAGAGGAAAGACAACATGGGAAATCCATTTTTTACACCCACCAACTGACATCATCCATTAAAACAATAGGTGTACCCTCAAAAATCCATTTTCCAATGTATTCGACCTTGCTGGAGAAGAATGGGTACCATACTACATTAAAATCTTGTAGTTGGATGTCATTTCTGTGTTTTTCCCATGCTAGACACTTTTCATTTAATTTTCTCCCACAAATATCCATCAAAAATAAAAATTGAGGTGTCCATCATGTAGAGGATTTCAACAAATTTTCAATGACACCAAAATTGCAAAAAAATGAGCTCTGGTTCGAAAGATATGGCCCTTTGAACATTTAGGGAAAAACTGGTGAAAAATGGGTCAAAATTGGGGTCGGTGGGGTCAAACCTTAAAATTTTCCCTTTTGGAAAAATTTCCCAAAAATCTCCATGCCTCTACCACTCTGAGAAACATGGCATCATCTGGTTCACTGAGGAGATGTGGCCTTCAAAATAACATTTTTCCCCCTTTCGCAACATTGGGAAATTTTCCCAAAATTCTCTGCGGCCCCACAATTTTGCTACTGATGTGGACACATGGAACTATCCTATTGGTTGATGGGACCATGGGTTCAAGTATTCATTTTTTTTCTTTTGTGGTTTTGGCAAAAAACTTAAAATCCTTCCCTTCCACTGACTCCCGTTGACGACGTGGACACGTGGCACCTCCTGATTCGATGTGGAGGCTTTAACTAATTTTCTCCATTCTCCTCCATGGGCCCATGGGCTGGTTTGTGACTTTTCACCTTTTAGCCAAAAAGGGCTAAGTGTCAAATTTCTCTCTGTGCCTCCGCTCTACCTTGACATGTGGCACTTTCTAATTGGCTGCGGGCCTGCCTAGAGATAATTTCCCCCCCAAACTCTGCCGATCCATAACTCAAAAAATACAAGGAGTTAGGAGGACTTCTTCACCTTTCTAGAAATGGGAAGAAAAATACTATCCGATGAAGCCATCTCCAAGAACTTTTGAGTGCTTTAAAGTTACAAAAATATCCCTGCATCAAAAGGAATGAATAATGAAGGCAAGTTAACCAAAACAAGCATGGGATTATTTTGGATAACAATTTTGGCGACTCAGAGGGGTCATCTACCTGCTAGGTGAAGTGATCAGTGGCCTTTGAAGCATCCATTGGTCATAGAATCAAGCCTAATAAACTGATTCTGATATGAACTATGAAAATCTGACCTATGAGCCCCTTGGAAGCCCACTAAAACTGAAACTGATCTTCACCAAAATTCCACTAAAAAGAAATGTTCCAGAGGAACCATATATATAATCAGGTATACTAATGAAAATAGATATTTGAAACGTGAAATAGGAACATGTGTTTATTTACACCAAGGTGGTACAATCAAGAATGTAAAATATAAAGTATTCTATCATTATAAAATGGTGCCTAACAAGATGTTTTAGCAATATAAAATAAACTTTTCCTTATCTCTTATAACAGATGGTCAATATTATACTATTTAATAACAATTAAATGATTCATTCCCATGTTGGGGATGTCTATTGGGAACATGAATTACCTACTTGTAACGAGTGTTATGTGACTCATGTGAACTTAAAATGATATCAAAATGGATAAAACACTTAATTTTATTGTAATATAAATGAAATAAAATGAAGTGTATCCTTGGTGACAAAATATTGTTAGTGAAATGGGAAACTTGCAATCTTGAGACACGAACATATGTTTTGTGTACATAAACATTGTTTAATCAATATCGTTAAATGAAAAAAGTTAACAAAAGGGAAGAGTGAGATAAATAATATATTTACATCATGGGAAAAGCCTTTTCTTCTAATTTTCCCTCATGAGGTCATTTTATTTTATTTTTCTATGTTCATTTAGTGAATGTGGTATTATTTTTTGTTATCTCGTTCATGAGAATCTATGTGCTTATGAATGTTATTGTCATTTAACCAATTCTTAACACACAAAAGGAGTAAATGGCAATAAGATATAAATCTAAAAATATATGTATATGGTGGTTAAAATCGTTATTCTACCTATTGCTTTTGGTTTATGCTTATTGTTTCATTTTGCTATTTTGGAGTGTATGTGAAATTGTCTTATTGTTTTTTCTTTTTTGGACACATGAATGTATATAGGTGGGGTAAATAATTATTTATGGAGGGATAAGCATGATGTTACTAAAGGGAGTAATAAAGAGTTGTTTATTCATATGGAGGAACCAAGAGGATTCATGGCTAGCCTTAGTGGAGCGATAATTATTCTCTCAAGTGGAGGGATAAGTGTATATTTTATATTTTATATTGCATGTTTATTGGAAGGAACCAAAGGATAGTCATAGTTTCCTAATAGAGAGATAAATGGTGGTTTGTAATGATGATCCATCCCCTTTACAAGTTCCATAAGAAGGATTGATAATGTGCCTCATATTATGGATGAAATTTCATTTTCACACTCTCGTTATTATTAATATTTTGTTGCTTATTCATTGCTCATCAAAGCATGTGTTTCTTTATTTGATGGTGGTTGTATTCTTGTATGCATGTGTATGTTTTTGTATTTTTGTATGTTGGGGACTTGTATTTCCATTTTAGAGGGATAAGTGTTAATATGGTGTATGGGTTTGATTGTTTTTGGGAGGAAACAAAGGTTGCATATACTAGCCTTATTAGAGGGATCATTGTGTTTGCATACACGATTGCATGATTATTATAGAGAAATAAAAGGATAATATTCCTTCCTTAATGGAGAGATAATTGGAAGTAATGGAACATTTTTTTATACAAAGATCATTAAACAAACAAAACCCACATCAATTGTCAGAAAAATAATTTACCAAAATCACCAAAAAACATGCAATTTTACCTTGCTCCCAAGTAGCCTGAATTGGCCTATAACCTCTAAATTCCACATTATGAATTATTCAAGAGCTAATAAATCATTACACCCATTAGACATCACCAATACATTGGGTTAGGATACTTCATCAAGTTTCAAATCATTATTTTTCACCATTCCTCTTGTAGACCTCAATTTCTCTTATAACCCTCCTAAATTTCTTTTTCTAACATAAAACTCAAAATACAAAGAATATTTCTTCTCTAGTAATATTTTTAGGAACCAATTATGCCCCTTCAAGTGTCTACAAAATTTCACCAATCAATTTTTATTCTAAGAAAACTTATTCTCATTCTACCATTTTTCTCTAGGTCTCTCAACTAGCCCTAATTACATACAAATGTCTCTTTTTGGAAGAATCTACCAACTTTCAAGCCAAACTCTTTATGGTTTTGGATACCCATTTTCCTCATATTTCTTCATGCAAATTGTCTGGCCTAAATCCACCCACAACTCTTTCAACATTAACTTTATTCTTTTAATTAGGTCTTTATAAGGACTAGATATGGTTTCTAGGCATTTTCTAGGGTTTCATGAGTTTCTACCTATTCCAACTATCTAAGCACCTCAAACCCCTTTTAATAGTCTTGTTCAAGTTATTACCGATATTCTTTCACTTTCCTCTCATTATCTCACTCATTTTCTTATTTTTAGCCTTCTTGGTTTCTAATAGGTTTAGTTTAGGATTTCATGGCTTACTTAGGGTTTAGCACTTTCCACTATTCCCAAAACTTTATAATCACCTATTTCCACCTATTTGCATCTTGAACAAGCTATTCACAAAATTAATTTACACTTTTACGCTTTAATTCCTCAAATTTCCATGTTATGGCTACCTTGCTCTTGTTTATCTCAACCCACCAAATAGTCTTTTGCCCCTATTTTTATCCTCACTTTTCTTGGTTTTGGTTCCACTAATAACTCACCCCTTTGACACCAATACACTCCTTTAATCATCCTTCCAATTCTTTCATATGTCCTTTTTTTTCTATTCCATATTCCTTTGAAGTTTTTTGTGTTCTTCTCAAGCTCTCAATTGTGCTAAAACAGGACAGTCTTATTTGAATTCTTATTGATGATTCTCAGAGGTTGATTTCTCATCTTAAAGACTTAAAAAATTAAAAAATAATTCCATAATTTTTTAAACAAATGAATCCATCCCTCACTCCTTAGGATCTCAAGTTAACTAACCTTAATCTAAACTATCATAATCTTGTCTTAGGTGACTGTATCAACAGATTGTTTTTACTATCATCATTGACCAATGTGTACTAAGGATTTTGAAACTCTAGATATTCTTATTTCCTTCCTTATCACTTAAAAAATACTTTAAAACCCTCTAAAATGTTATAATATGGTTTTCTCACTAAAATATTGCCCTCAATGCTTTCAAAATTGTATACTAACACAATCAATCTTGCATTTGTCAAGTTTGAACACAGATGGTCCTCTTTTTGTTTAAATCAATGCTTTATGATCATCTAGAACACATTTTGAACATCTAGATCACCTTAGTGATTCCTCTTTTAGTCTTCAAATGGTAAACAAGACTCATTTCATCAAATGGTTTCCTTTTAAGGTTCTCAATACTGTTATACACAACCAAGATGGTATTTTCACTTTTAAATTAATCAAATCCTCTTGACCCTCTTTGAAACTTATTATACCCTCTTGTCACCTAAAACCCTCGTTATCTACCATTTTAGACATGATTCCATGGATAAATCACAAGGTATTCATTTTTTTCTCAATGAGAATCCTTGAGATGGTATGTAGACTATTTTTTTTTTATTAACAGTAAAGAAGGGTTAAGGGGACCGTACCCCATACAAATCATCAGATCAAAATCTTATAAATCCAAGGCCAAGGATATACCCATTGAATAAGTAGTTAAATCATATGATAGGTCTGAGTTTCCATTTCATCATCTTTACAATGTCCTGTGGGAGAACTCTCTCTCATTACCTCCATGTCATCCATGCCTGGTTTAGAATTTCTTCCCTTATTCATATGCCCTTTCTCAACACCTTCCACCTAAACCTCCTCCTCCTCTTTAGGGTCACTATCTACTTTATTAGATATAATACCCTTAATATCCTTCCCTTTTACTTGTTGGGAAGGCACTATGGTAGTTCTAAACTTGGGTCTCTTCCCCAGAGTCTTCCTTTCCTTTGTAGGATCTATGTTCATCTATATTTGGACCATTTTCTCAGCCTTGCTCAAGATTGGCATCCCAATACAAAATATGGCTTTGATAAGGGCTTGGTGTAGGGGACTGTGAAATTTCCTTTCTTCACTTGGTTAATTGATTTATAGAGGGATCTAAAAAGGAAATTATTATTGATTCGCATGTTTGAATGTATTCGGCATAGGGAAATGGTAGGAAAAAAACACTTTAAACCTACCCTCAAATATCAAATATTGCATCAAAAGGATGGGGCAATGACTCTCTATCAAAACCAACAAAAATGTGTTTAAGGGTTTCCTTACCATTAAGGAAATTGTTGATTTCCATACTGTAGTTAGCCTTAGGCTTGAAAATAATTCTCCCTTCTAGCGGTAGACTAGTAACCTTAGCAACGAGATTAGGTGTGATTGAAAATGATAACCCTCTCAAACAAACTATACCATCGTTCCACCTTTTAAAAACTTTAAGCCTCATATAATCATACTTTCCTTTAAAGATTGTAAATAATTATGCCATTCCTCCTTGAACTATAATCTCCTTGGCTTATTTTCTTATCTCCATCATTATATCAGGCTTGGTTCTTACCAGATCTCCTCCCAAATTTGAAGTTGGAGAAAAATATTTTCTAGCGCTACAAAAATGTGGCAAGGTAGATTGGTATTCACAACCTCTAATACTTGATGGTTTCATGTTCTTGAAAACCTTTCCCTCCTCCAAAGTATTACTATCTTTCACACACCTCAAATTAGAGAGGTAATTAACAGCATGATCTTTCACTTTGTTCCTTTCCACATTTCTATTAATGATCATAAAATTCCACTCTACATTATCATTTCTATTTTTAAAGACAACCCTACTCCTCTCACAATTATTAATGTAATTCAATAAAACCAAAAAGGGAGAAATAGTTAGGGTCTGATTTCCTCCTCTAGTAAGGCCTTGGTTTGTTCATCCATTTCCCCTATATTCTCCATTATATTTAAATCTATAGCAAGCACCCATTTATTTTCAATTTTTTCTTTTATCACATTCCCTTCCTGATAGATAGGTGTGAAGGTTATGGAATTAAATAAGGGAATATGTTGCTTTATACCTCTGATGAATTCCTCTATGGTAAGTGAGACTATATTTTTCCCGTTCATGTTGGATATTATATTTTACAAGTTGTCTTCCACTATTAAGGATGTAAACCATCTCTCCATTTCTATCTTAACTTTCTATTACATAGTCATTTCTTCTTCCACATGGTTAGTTTGGTTCCCAAGGTTGAAATAATAAGCAATCAAAAAATTTCCATTAGAATCCCGAAAAACCCTACCACCTCTAGCTTTCTTGGGGTTTTCTTTTACTTCCCCATCAAAGTTTAGAATGATGAAAACTTTCATTGGTCTCCTCCACTCACCCCTTCTCTAGGATTCATTTTCTAAGTAATCCCTTCATTTAAAATCCCCCATCTTCTTGAAACAATAACTTCCGTATCCAAAATCTCCACCTCCTTGTTTTTTAGAATAGAAAATTTGTTTCTAACTTAAACGCACCTTTTAATGATTTGTTGAGAGATTTCTTTTTTATCCCTAACGTTCCTTCTGTTCCTTTCTTTCCATAGTTCCCACCAGAAGTGACCAAGGCTAAAGATCCATAAATTTTTAATGCGTTGGCTTTTGAAGGGGCTTTGCCAATGGACCCATAAATTCTACACATCTTGTGGGCTAACCCAAGCTACCATAAATAGTGATAGGATAGATTTTGTAATAAGTGAAGAAAAAAAGCATCCCACAATGAGGATAGATTTTTTGTCTCAAGATATTTTTCACATAATCTACATCTATTTATCATATTAAAACCGCTTTTTGTTAGATTATCAAGAATGAGGGCCTTATTAGGAAATATTAACCAGCTGAAAAACATTAACTTTAGGGATGATGTTTTTGTTCCAAAACTTCCTTCATAGAATTCCCTTAGTAGGTTGTTCCTCTTCAAATAACTTCGAGTAGGAATATTTGACTGAGAACTTTCCTGTCTCTTCTTTGTCCCAAATAATTATCATGATCGTTTTGACTATAGATGAGTTGATTTCTCAAGAAATTATTGAGATTATATAATTTTTGGTTCACGTCCTACCTTTCCACTTTGAGGTTTTTCCAAATTTTAAAGTTTCCTTCGTCCTTAAGTTTTAACCAGAGAACCATAATTTATTTCCATTATCTGAGAAAGAGATGGAAACTTTTCCACCATTAAGAACTAGCCTGTCCATTTATCTTTCTAGAAGCATGTCTTTATTTCCATCTCCTATTTTACATTTGCATCCCTTCTATAAGATTTCCTTAGAAAAATTAATCACTTTCCAAATAGTTGATCCATTAGAAGAAGGTGGTCTAAACAACCCATCTTTCATCTTGCACATTTGTCCAATAATTCTTTTTAATAATCTTGGTCGACACATTTTATTTAGTAATCAGTCTCAGTCCAATTTTAGCTAAAAGATATTTATTCATTTTCATTCAGTCCCTTAGACCTAAGCCCCCTTTATCCTTGGATTTACAAACCGACTTCCAGGAAATAAGTGGAACACAATCCTTGATTTCTGTGTCACTCCAAAGGAAAAAAAATTGTATGCTTTATAGTTTTTCCGCCACCTTTTAAGGGAGTTGATAAAGTGACACTACATAAACAAGGAGACTTTGAAGTGATATTTTTAAAAGTGTAACTTTTATGGCCTACAAGAGAATATTAGATTTTTACCCTACCATTTTTTTTTCAAACCTTTCAATAAGGAAATTCCATTCATTACTTTGAGGTTTCCTATCTCCCAAAGGAATTCCAAGATAAAAGGAGGGAAATGGTTTAACATCACAATCCAACACTCTAGCTATTTTATTTTCCTTGATTTCCAGTGTATTTAGGAAAAAAACTAAACTCTTTCAGAAGTTGATAAGCTGCCCCGAAACATCTGATTAATCATCTAATGGGTATTTGAAAGAATGATCTTCCACCACATAGGCTTCTCCCACTAAGATTGTATCATCCTTGAAGTTTTTATGGGATAAATTTTCTACCTCCACCACAGGGGTTATACCTTTGATAATACCAGCCAAAGTGGTTGCATTCAGTTTTCTACTAAGGGATTCCACCATAATAATGAAAAGGAAATGGAACATTGGGTCACCTTTCCTTAAGCTGCGAGAGCTAGGGAAAAAATGAAAATGTACCCCATTAAAGATAATATAATAGTGAGTAGTATATATTTAGGCCTTAACCATATATTTAAAGGATCTATGAAAAATAAACTTCCCCAGAACCTTGTCCAAAAATTTCCAGGAAACCCTATCATAAGATTTTGTCATATCTAATTTGATGATCATTTCTGGTCTCTTGTTGAGTTTGATAGAGTTAATTGTTTCTTGGATTGTTATTATTCCATCCTAAATTTTTCTTCCCATCACAAAACCTTCTTGTTTTTATGAGATTGTGGATGGAAGGATCAGCTAAAGATGAAGATAAAGGATCTTGATTCTTATTTTATACAAATTATTACAGATGTTGATCGGTTGAAAATATTTGAATTCCACCATGTTATTGATCTTAGGAATAAGATGCAAAAAGGTGCAATTAAATTCCTTCAGTATCTTTTTGTGGTCAAAAAATTCAAAAACTTCTTTATATACATCCCTTTTGATAATATCCAAAAAGTGCTAGAAGAAAAATGTTGGAAGGCCATCCGGTCTAGGGCCTTTGTCTAGGCTGAGAGATTTAAGAGCAAACCCCACCTCTTCCATGGATGAATTCTTTAACAAAAAAATATTGTCCTCTATAGAAACAAGGGATGGGGAACATCTTAGAAATTCTTCTTCCTTTTTTGGGTTCTGAAGTCTCTAATCTGATAGAAAATTTCTAAAAAAAGAAATTGCTTCATCTTTTATCTCTTCACTTTCTTCCAAGTGGGTACCATTATAACATTTTTTCCAATTTTTTTGTAGATTCTTTGTTTAAGAGTCGTAAGGTGGAATAATTTCATAGTATTTTCTCCCTCTTTAAGCCACATTTCCCTAGAATTTTTCCTCCATAATGTTTCTTCATTGGCTAAGATGATGTGATATTTTGAAAGTAATATTAGTTATTTTTCCCTTTAAAAAGTGTCCAAACCCAAATCCATTTCTTCATCCATTTTTTGGACTTCATAAGTTTCTTTTCTCAAATCATTTTTCTTCTGGAAAATATTTCCAAGATACAATTTATTCCACTTATTTAAGTTCATTTTAACATTGTAAAGTTTTTTGGATAGTTTTAAAAAGGTTGTCCTTTACACATTGAATCTCCACCACTCTTCAATTAAGTCTGGCAGTTCCTCACTATGTAGCCACATTTTCTCAAAGAGGAAAGGATTTTTCCTTCAAGTGGTATCCTTGACCGTCAGTAAAATTAGATTATGGTAAGACTCGATTCTTGGAAGAGAGAAAAAAATAACCTTTTTAAACCATTCTTCTAAGGCCAAAACTCTATCCAATCTGAGCTAAATAAGCTGGGATCCTTCCCTCCTTATAGTGCCCCACACATTTTAAAAATAAAATAAAATAAAATAATAAAGGATTTAGTCCTTTACGTTTGATTAGAGTTTGGGGTGATTGCATGTTTGGGGGTGGAGTGTGGCAGGTGGCTACAGGACGTGGTGGTTCTTCCCTTGCGTAGTCTCTTTCAAAAAATGTCTTTACTTCCTTTAACCTACTTTTCTGCCATATTTGTCTCTTCCACTCTCCCTGCCATGTTAGATAGGGAACCGTGAAGTAGGGTAAGGAATTCCATCAAAGCATAAATGGAAGTCTGATTTCTTTTGGCCGTATTCTCCTAGGCTGCGCCAAAAAAAAAGAGAGATCGAGAACATGGATGTTGTTTCAGTGCTTGATAAGATGAAGAGAATGAGACAGATTCTCTGGAATGCATGTATTGGCAACATACGAAGGCGTGGGTTTCCTCAAGATACAGTCACACTATTTCACATGTGCAGCAAATAGGGTTCCAACCCCATCAGTTTTCTTTCGCCAGTGTATTCCCTGCCTGTGCCAACATTCTCTCAGCTACATCAAACACAAACCTGGACTTGCGTGGACAGCTATCAAAGTGTAATGGAGAGAGGGATTTTGAAATATGTTCAATTGTGACAGCCCTGATAAACATGTATGCAAAATGTGGAAGCATGCAAACTGTTTGACAATGCCTAAAAGAAATATGCTTTATGGACTGCAATGATTGCAGGATTTGCAAAAAAAATGAGTTTGTTGAAAAGGCCTTGGAAACTTTCAAGCAAATGCAATCGGTACGTGTAAAGCCAGACTCCACAACCTTTCTAGCATCCTCCTAGCCTCTTTCAAAATGGGAGCTTTAGAGTAGGCCTCAGACAACCGTCAAAGCATAATGGTAGAAGATTTTTAGTTACAAGTGCGCTAGTAGAAAAGTATGCAAATTGTGGAAGCATACACAAGGCAAGTCAACTGTTTGACAAAATGCCTCAAAGAGATGTGGTCTTATGGAACATACCCTGACCATAAAGTTTCATTTTTTTCTATTAGCGTGTATCCATGTAGGTTCAGTGCATGAGGGTTGTAAATATATGCCTCTTATAGAATCATGCCTAGAACATTACGTGGCCATGCCGGTTATCTTGAGGAAACCTATATTCTATCATCAACATGTAAATCTAACATGTGATGGCTATGTGGATTGTTTTCTTGTGTCTGATGAGAACATGAGAATGTGCAAAATGTGGAGGCATGCTTAAGGCATGTGAATTGTTTGACAAAATTCCTTCAAAAATCATCGTCTCATGGTTGCAAGATTTGAGGCTATGCACAAAAGGAGGAAGATCTTCATTCGAATCATTTGATGAAAAGGCTCTATTTTTTGTTCACTCTACTCTTTGGGCCTAAGAATTATGAAAAGCACTAAGGTTACTACAGTTGAGCATAATCATCTTAACCCTCATATAAATATTTTTTCATATGTTTTTTTATGTACTTTGCACCAATTGTATCATCTTCTTTTAGTCGTATTCATGTGGTATGGATTTCAAATCAGTTCTTATAGCCATATAAGCATTCTTTAACAGGGCATTATAGGCATGTTACATTTACTATTCAACTTCTTAGACTCATTGCTCAAATCATTTTTCTTCTGGAAAATATTTCCAAGATACAATTTATTCCACTTATTTAAGTTCATTTTAACATTGTAAAGTTTTTTGGATAGTTTTAAAAAGGTTGTCCTTTACACATTGAATCTCCACCACTCTTCAATTAAGTCTGGCAGTTCCTCACTATGTAGCCACATTTTCTCAAAGAGGAAAGGATTTTTCCTTCAAGTGGTATCCTTGACCGTCAGTAAAATTAGATTATGGTAAGACTCGATTCTTGGAAGAGAGAAAAAAATAACCTTTTTAAACCATTCTTCTAAGGCCAAAACTCTATCCAATCTGAGCTAAATAAGCTGGGATCCTTCCCTCCTTATAGTGCCCCACACATTTTAAAAATAAAATAAAATTAAAATAATAAAGGATTTAGTCCTTTACGTTTGATTAGAGTTTGGGGTGATTGCATGTTTGGGGGTGGAGTGTGGCAGGGTGGCTACAGGACGTGGTGGTTCTTCCCTTGCGTAGTCTCTTTCAAAAAATGTCTTTACTTCCTTTAACCTACTTTTCTGCCATATTTGTCTCTTCCACTCTCCCTGCCATGTTAGATAGGGAACCGTGAAGTAGGGTAAGGAATTCCATCAAAGCATAATGGAAGTCTGATTTCTTTTGGCCGTATTTCTCCTAGGCTGCGCCAAAAAAAAAGAGAGATCGAGAACATGGATGTTGTTTCAGTGCTTGATAAGATGAAAGAATGAGACAGATTCTCTGGAATGCATGTATTGCAACATACAGAAGGCGTGGGTTTCCTCAAGATACAGTCACACTATTTCACATGTGCAGCAAATAGGGTTCCAACCCCATCAGTTTTCTTTCGCCAGTGTATTCCCTGCCTGTGCCAACATTCTCTCAGCCTACATCAAACACAAACCTGGACTTGCGTGGACAGCTATCAAAGTGTAATGGAGAGAGGGATTTTGAAATATGTTCAATTGTGACAGCCCTGATAAACATGTATGCAAAATGTGGAAGCATGCAAACTGTTTGACAATGCCTAAAAGAAATATGCTTTATGGACTGCAATGATTGCAGGATTTGCAAAAAAATGAGTTTGTTGAAAAGGCCTTGGAAACTTTCAAGCAAATGCAATCGGTACGTGTAAAGCCAGACTCCACAACCTTTTCTAGCATCCTCCTAGCCTCTTTCAAAATGGGAGCTTTAGAGTAGGCCTCAGACAACCGTCAAAGCATAATGGTAGAAGATTTTTAGTTACAAGTGCGCTAGTAGAAAAGTATGCAAATTGTGGAAGCATACACAAGGCAAGTCAACTGTTTGACAAAATGCCTCAAAGAGATGTGGTCTTATGGAACATACCCTGACCATATAAGTTTCATTTTTTTTCTATTAGCGTGTATCCATGTAGGTTCAGTGCATGAGGGTTGTAAATATAGTGCCTCTTATAGAATCATGCCTAGAACATTACGTGGCCATGCCGGTTATCTTGAGGAAACCCTATATTCTATCATCAACATGTAAATCTAACATGTGATGGCTATGTGGATATGTTTTCTTGGTGTCTGATGAGAACATGAGAATGTGCAAAATGTGGAGGCATGCTTAAGGCATGTGAATTGTTTGACAAAATTCCTTCAAAAATCATCGTCTCATGGTTGCAAGATTTGAGGCTATGCACAAAAGGAGGAAGATCTCATTCTATCCAAACAACAACAATAAGAAACCATTTAATCATGCTCAACAAGTGGTGGGTCGAATCCAGAAGGTAGGAGAAATATGATCAGAGTAGCGGAATGGTTTCAAATCTATAGTTACATATTTTATGATAGACATGTATGTAAAATGGTGGAGCTGTGGATGCTCGTGATCTGGTTGATGATGTTCCCAAGCAAGATACTGAACTGAATCCCGCAGTTTCGAATGAATTCATTCTCCAGGCATGGTTCATCTTCCCTTACCTCTCATAATTCTCATGTTTTAGTTCTCTTTTATAAATTAATAGAATTTTAAAATATTAGGTTTGTAATATAGTTAAATGTTTACATCAACTCGTTGAAAAAACAATGAAAGGTCGTGTTGTAACTCACAACATCAAAATAACTCTTCTGCATTAAACCACGAACTCCCACCCTCATTAATAGGTGATGTAGAAAACTTCCTACCTAACTGGATCTCTACAACATTGTCTTATCGACTAGATGAAATTGATTTTCCAGTAATAATGTTGACCTTCTCCCTGTTTAAATAGTTAATTTTTGCATTATTTCGGAGACTCATTAAGTACCCTCCAGAACTCTGAAAACAATATGTGAAGCTTTATTCATGTACCTTGGTATGCAAGGAGTCAACTTGACCTGTGGCTTGACCCCGAATGAACATATGACATCTTTTTGACACTCTTATAGGAGCCTTGTTACACTAGGTTACAGCATTAGAAAGTTATTAAATCTAGAAAGTTGGCTTTCGTTTTGAACCACTGTTATCCAAAATTCACCCCCAGGGTAAATTTTGGTAACATGCATTAAATTCTTCGGTCCTGAACAAGAGAGATTGATTCAAGGTAAAAAATCATGTTTTTGGGGTCCCCTCGGCTTTTTTCTAACTCTCATGTCCAAGGAGAAAAGAGAAAGTTCTAAAAAAGGGTGAAAAAGTTGTAAAAAACAAGTTTGTGGCAGAAAAAATCATGAAAATCAGCTAACTCCTAGTCCTCGCAGTAGTTGGGATAGTTGGGACATCGGGGCACGAATCGGCCGAAAGGTCGCCAGGCGGTCCGCACAGTAAAGGCACATCTAGGCCATGGGGACGTGCGGGACGCGAAAGGGTGAACCGGCCGAAGGTAAAAACAAAATTGACTAACTGCTATGCAGAACAGGCTGGGACATCTAGGCCGTGAGGACGCGAACCGCCTAGATCAGCCAGCGCAGGGAACTTTTGTCTGGGATAGTTGGGACAAAGGGACGCGTGGGACGTGGAAAGCCGGAAGAGCCGAGAGTCAATGAAAGCATGCCATGTGTCTTCACCTAAAAAGAGGGGCAGGGAAGCCTGAATCAGGCGGATCAGAGAAATTTGTCTTAGACAGTTTGGGACATCCAAGCCAGAAGTACATGGCGAACGCAGGGAGCCAAAAGATCTGCTGATGAATCAGAACGTGCCACGTGTCTTCATGGATCGGAACAACGGAGGAAAGGGTGAGGTTTTTACTTAATGTTTTGCCGAGTTCCAAGGGAGAGGTTTGAAGGGTCGGCCCGAGCCAATAGACACAGGACACGTGTCCTAAGGAGAAGGGGAGTGTGGAGCTCGGGGAGGACTTGGAGAATTTGGTAAAAGTTTTGGCTAAAAAACTAAAAGGTAAAAGATGCCCCCGCACCCCTGTCAACCAACCAAAGCGTGCCACGTGTCCCAAGTGGCGGGAGTGCGGGGAAAAAATGGAAAATTTTCCAAAGAGTTAAAAAGGTCAAAATTTCAAGGGGAAGCCCACGGAAAGGTGGAGGAGAGAGAATTGCTTAGCGAACCAGCACCTGACACGTGCCATCCAACCAGCGGAGCACAGAAATTTTTCAAAAAAATTTCCAAAATGCAAAAAGGTCAAATTTTAAAATTTTTTGCCCGACATCCGTTTTTGGGCTGTTTTGCCCTAAAACTTCAGACCTTCATATCTTTTGATCCAGAGCTCATATTTGCACATTCTTCATATCATTGGAAAGCTTATGAAATTCTCTACAGGATTTCATGGTCAATTTTGAATTTTGGTTCAGTTTCAACAGAGAAAATTCAAAAAACGGCTCTGGTACGTGTCCATGGGTAGAAATGACCTTTCAGCGACCAAATTTAATGCAGGATGGGTCGCATTCTCCTCCAATTCGGTCAAAAATGATAGGGTATGGGTTTGTAAGGTCCCCCATGCCATTTTAATGCATTTTTAGTCAATGAGGAATGGGCTCCCATGTTTTGTACATTTTCTCTCTTCTGGGCTCGACCCATGCAATGTAAAAGCCAGATTTGGCTCATTTCTTTAGGGGAACACTTTTTGGCATAGAAAACTTCTTCTTTCACCTCCAGCAAGTGATTGTTGCAAGAATCAAACCTATTCAAAGATTGTAACATCTTTTCTACCTCTCTGAGGTTGTAATGTAGTGGTTTTGACATTGGAAATGATAATGCAAGCTTTGTGAATGGGTTTCAATCCTTTGTTTGTATTATTTGCTTGATTTCAGATCCTAAATTATATCTTATTAGCCTGTGTATGTTTTATGTTGTAATATTTGGTTTATGTCTATTTTCATGACAAAAATATTCACCACTCCTTTTTGGTGCATCACCATCTTTAGTTAGTTTCAATTTTTACATTTCTATCCCTGTCTCCTTGCATTTGGAGTAGGATTAGGATCTGAACCTCTGTAGTTGTGCAAATATAGATCTAAATCAGAGGAGTTTGAGGAACTAGCCTCTCATCTAGGGATTCCTCTCTCAGTTTCACAAGTCCCACACTTGGAGAGAGGTTTCCATGTTTTGCAATCACACTGGATGCCTAAGACATCATTTATAACCTTGATTTGCATCTAAGGGTGCTGTGATTTTGCACTAACAGTTTTGGCACGCCCAATGGGACACTAGAGGTCTCATTTTTACTGCAGCAAAGTTTATGTGCATCTGCTACAATTTTCTTGCTTGAAAAGAGCTATTATTTGCATATATAGTGACTCCAAGGGGAAGAATCAACTGGTTTCAGCAGTGCAGGCCTGAAAAATCATGAGAAGAGTCACCACAAGGTCAAGAGTCGGAGAAGAAGAAGTGTTGTTTGAATACCTACAATTATCTCCAAGAAGAAGGCAAAGAGGAAGAAGGACTCAAAGGTCTCCATCTCCACCAAACAGAACTCTCTCAACTCCTCCACCTGGTAGGCATTTCATTCAGTCAACAAGGGTTTTAAGACCAATTAGAATGGCACAAAACAACCCCTACGTCAACTTCACAGGCAGCAGCTCACTTGCCCTCAATGCACAACATCCAATTCCTATAGCATCCTTGAAGAACATTCCCTACTTCACTTGAGAAAATCAGACTACTCCAGGGGATCATGTTAAATATATTGCTAACCTTTGTGTAATTCATGAAATCAATGAGATGCATGTGGCTGTCAAGTTACTGGCATCTTCATTCAAGGGTAAAGCATTACAATGGTTTAGGAGCCTTGAAGCTGGTTCTATCACAAATTGGAATCAACTGTGTATAGCACTTCATGAGCAATTTGGAGAAAAGGGAGATAACTTGTCTCTTTTGGAGTAGCAACAACCATCAAGAGAGCTCCCCATGAACAACTGATCGATTTCAACTTCAGATTTCAAAAGACTTGGGAGAGAATTCCAGTGGCAGTCAGGCCAACAGCAGAAGGTGATTTTCTCTACTATCTCAAAGCTCTAAATTCTTATATTTCTATGTTAATTCAGTCCATGGGAGGCATAACTATCTCTATGGCTTATAACATTGCCATTAGGGCTGAAAATTGTTTGATCCAAGCTGGCAAACTTGCCCCTAGACCTCCCATGGCATTGTTTCCAAGTTTAGAGAGTTCAAACACCAATCAAGCACCTAATTTGGATCCTTCTCCCACTCCTAGAAATCAGAGTTCAAATGAAGCTTCCACTTCATCTCCAAGTGCCCCAAATGAGCTTCAAGAAGTCATGAAACAATTGCAAAACCTAGGCAATGAGCTGGTTACTCTCAAAAGGTAGCAGGCCCAAGGTTTTAGACCTTCTTATCAACCCCAAGCTTAGCCTAATAGGTAGCCATACGAACCACAAAGGCCACCTAATCCAGTTGCAAATATGAATCAAACAAGGCCTCCTACTAATAGACCATTTCAGCCCTATAATCCAAATGTCATATCTGCCTCTAAGGCATTGGTGCCAACACAAAACAACATTGCCCAGGAGTATGATTAGTGTTTTCCATGTAATGAGCCTCATAATCAATCCATGTGCTTCAATGGTACTTTGACTCAAGCATTAATGGTGACAACTACTGGTGTGGAGGGTGAGAGAAGTCAAGAAAGCAGCCAACAACAAGAAACATTCCAACAGCAATCAGCCCCAAATGACACCACATTGGTAAACTGGCAAGCAGAAGATTTCTGTGGCATGAATCAAGCAGTTTCTCAAGGTGTTGCAGCCAACACAAGGTCAAAGAGAAGGAATTTGGGTGAAGAACACCCATTAGCCCCAACCAATCCATGACCTTCTATGGTTCCACAAGTGGTTGGCAAACAAAATCCAGTTGTAAATGCACAAGGGCAGCCAAGAATAGCCCCTAGGCCAACTCAAATACCAGTTGTTACTACCCACATGCAAGGAGTGAATGTGTAAACCAAGGGACAACAAAGAGATCCTTCATCACCATTCAACATCATTGATTAGATGAAGAAGACAAATGTTAATATGTCAATGTGGGAATCCCAATCTATCCCAGGCCAAAGAGATCTGCTACAAGCTGCCATGAAGGACTGGTCAACTTCAAATCAACATGTCTAAAGGCAAGAGAACGTACTTACAAATGTTTCCCAGCCTGAGGGAAATCATGGAGGACAGCAAGGTAAAATTTTGAAACCCCCTCCTTTCTATGTTTCATTGATCATTGGAAGCCAGCTAGTGCACAATTGCATGATAGACTCCGGGGCAAGTAGCTCAGTAATGCCTAAACAAATAGCTGATCAGCTAGGGCTCTAGTATGAAACCATATCCAAAGGGGTAGTGTAGCTGGATGGGACAGCAGTAACAACAGTTGGGGTGATTAGAAACTTGAGTCTTACCTTGCATGCATGCCCAAATGTTGTTGTTTTACAAGATGTATCAGTCATAGACCTTCCACCACTCTTTGCCCTATGTTTGTCAAGGGACTTCACAGCCAATATTGGGGGATATTTTTCTGCTGATTGGTCACACATGCTGTTCAGAACAAGGTATGGAACCAAAGCCACAATCAGGTCTGAACCTATTGCAAAGTTTCACATTGAGCCTTACACTCCAAGTCAAATTAATGCCAATTACTTAGCATTTGATCAAGAAGATCACCCAAGCACTGATGAGGCTGACACCAAGGTTGGAAGCATCCCAGATCTAACTCTTGATGAATGGGAAAACAAGGTACATGCATTTGATCCTTATCAAGAAGTGGAAGAATCTGAGCTAGGGGTCTATTGCATACACGAAGAAAATCAGCCTATTCCTAGCATCACCAAGCCAAACCACAAGGATGACAAGGAGGTATGGCAGTTGTTTTTTGATGGATCAAGGAGTAGACAAGGTACAGGAGGTGGAGCCATGCTTTTTTCACCTCAAGGAGTAAAGTACTATTTAGCTTTTAGATTTCAGTTTGCATTCTCTAATAACACTGCTGAATATGAAGCCTTGGTGCAAGGGATGCATTGGGCAATAAAGAAGAAAATAAAGAAATTGTAAGTCTTTGGTGACATTGAATTGATTGTAAATCAGGTCAAGGGATAGTGTGCTACCAAGAATGATCTAATCAGGTGCTACAAGAACAGGGTGTGTGACCTCATGGAATATTTTGAGGGTTTTGGCATCAAATCCATTCCTAGGAAAGAGAATCAAGCTGCTGACAGGATTGTAGTAGTAGGGGCAGCCTTTGACATTGTGGAAATCATTCAACAAGACAAGGTATAGCTAAACATCCACATAATTGTGAGGCCTTCAGTGCCAGATAACAATGTTAATTGGCAAGTGTTTGAGAATGACCATAAAATCATCCATTTCTTGCAAGAAGAAGCTGAGTTCTCAGCTAAGAATCAAGAAAGATTGGAACGGCAGTATGGTGACCAGGTAGTACAGCTGAGAACTAACAAGCTGCCCAAGGGACTTATCACTTTGGAGTCCATTTTTAACCCCAATGATTAGTTTAGAAAGGAGAAAGAAAACATTCAAGTCAAGAGAGAGGATTCAATATCCATCTTGGTAGAAGAGAACAAACCATTGCAAATTGGAAGGATGACAATTGAACAAGAAAGGTATGAGTTCATACAGCTGTGTCAAGAGTTCCCTAGCGTGTTTGCTTGGAGCTATGAAGACTTGAAAGGTTTCAATCCTAACTTAGCTCAGCATACCATCGAATTGGATCCAAATACTAAGCCTGTC
Source organism: Taxus chinensis (assembly GCA_019776745.2). Classification (NCBI taxonomy): domain Eukaryota; kingdom Viridiplantae; phylum Streptophyta; class Pinopsida; order Cupressales; family Taxaceae; genus Taxus; species Taxus chinensis. Next base: position 465,988,447 of record CM034151.1, read on the forward strand.
AGGAAAAAACAAAGACCATTCAATCCACGCATGGAGCCTCTCATGAGGAAGGAATTGGACAAGCTGATTGAGTCAAGGATCATATTCCCAATCAAGCATTCTAGTTGGGTTGCCAACTTAGTTCCAGTCAGAAAGAAGATTTGAGAGATCAGATTGTGTGTTGACTTCAGAAACTTGAATAGAGCCTCTCTCAAGGACCATTACCCACTCCCTTCTATGGAGCAAATCTTGCAAGTTGTGGCTGGCTCTGAGAGGTTTTCACTACTTGATGGTTACTCAGGCTACAATCAGATTATAGTGAAGGAAGAGGACCAGTTCAAGACAGCCTTCACAACCAAATGGGGAACTTTTGCATATAGGAAAATGCCATTTGGGCTGTCCAACGCTGGTGCTACCTTCCAAAGGGAAATGGACATGGCATTACAAGGTTTGATTAACAACATGGTGCTGATTTACCTTGATGATATCACTGTTTTTTCCAAAAATGTAGTAGACCACCTCTCTCATTTGAGACAAGTCTTCATGAGGTGCAGGAGATTTGGAGTGTCTTTGAATCCTAAGAAGTGTATCTTTCTTGCACATGAAGGAAATCTCCTTAGCCATATTGTCTCCAAAGAAGGATTAGCAATTTCCCCAGAGAGGGTTGAAGCCATAAGAGCACTACCATTGCCAAGCCACAAGAAAGCCCTTCAGAGTTTCTTGGGAAGGATAAACTTTGTTTGGAGGTTTGTCCCAGATTTTGAAGCCCTTGTCAAGCCCATCACCAAAATGTTAAAGAAGAGCATGGCTTTCAAGTGGACAGCAGAAGGCAAGGGGAGTTTTGAAGCAATCAAAGAAGCTATCTCTCAAACACCAACTCTCATCAACCCGGAATTCTCCAAGGATTTCATCCTCTATGCATTTAGAGGTAATGACACTATTTCTGACATTTTGGTACAACAAAACAAGGATAATGATGAGCAGCCAATTACCTTCTTCAGCCAGAGCCTAGATGACTATGAGGTGAGGTACTATTTTATTGAGAAGCATGTACTTGCAGTAATCAGAAGCTTGAAGAAATTCAAGCATTTAATCTCAAACAACAAGGTCCAGTTGCTGGTCTCACATGCTGGGGTCAAAGACTTCCTCCTCAACAAGGATTTGAATGAGAAAAGGGAAGGTTGGATCACCCGTGTCATGGAGTATGACATTGAGATCAAGATCACCAAGCTGGTAAGAGGGAAAGGATTGTGTGAGCAGCTGGTTTTGGGGAAGCAAAGAGAAGTATGCAATGAAGAAGAGGATGTTTTGACAGTCCAGGACAACCATAAGCCAAGTGGCAATCAAGAAGAAGACAATGTTGCCCCCACTCCTTGCTGGACCCAAGGCATTATACACTTCCTAGGCACAGGCCTATGCCCTCCTGAGATGAACAAGACCCAAAGGAGACACTTCATATTGCAGGCTTTCCCATATGCCATTGTTGATAGAGTTTTGTTCAAGAAAGATGTGAATGGAGTGCTGCTGAGATGCATTAGCACAAATCAGATTCAAAGGGTGTTGGAAGAGTTCCATGGTGGACCAGCTGGTGGCCATTTTGCACCAAGAGTGACAGCTCTAAAAATCATGAAGGCTGGTTATTATTGGCCCAAAATCTTCAGTGATTGCTATGCATGGATCAAGAGGTGTAAGAATTGTGCATTCTTCATAAGAAAAGAGAGACTTGCTGCCCTTCCATTACATCCAATCTCAGTTGACCAACCATTCATGCAATGGGGTTTGGACTTCATTGGAGTCATTAATCCCAATTCAAGCCAAGGGCACAAATGGATTTTGACAGCCACGGACTACTTCACCAGATGGACAGAAGCACTAGCACTCAAAGAGGCAAATGAGTCTAGCATCTTAGACTTTTATGAGGGGATAACAACCACATTTGGTGTACTTGCTACAATAATCTTTGATAATGCATTGGAATTCATTGGATCTAAGGTGACTGAGTTGGCTGTCAAGAATGGTATCTACCTAAGCACTTCATCAAACTATTACTCTCAAGGTAATGGCCAGGCCGAGTCTACAAACAAGAACTTGTTGAGGATCATTAGGAGGACTCTTGACGAGAATTAGAGGTCTTGGCATACCAAACTGAAATAAGCCTTATGGGCTGATAGGATAACTCCCAAAAGATCCACAGGTAACTCTCCATTCAAACTTGTCTATGGAAGAGAGGCAATCTTGCCCATGTCACTTGAGTTGCCAACATTAGAACTCATGAAGCAACTGGAGTTGCTAGATTTTGAGCCCATGGAGGTGAGGTATGCAGAGTTGATGGAGCTGCAAGAGATCAAAAATCAGGCATCCCAAGCAATGGAAAAGGATCAAGCTTTGATCAAAAATACCTTTGATAGGAAGGCCATGGATAGATCTTTTTAGGTTGGAGATCAAGTGTTGAAATGGGATGTGGATAGAGCAAAACCAGGAAGGCATTCAAAATTTGAAGCCATTTGGAGTGGCCCATATATGGTCACAAAGTGCAAGGACAGCAATGCTTTCCAATTGGCCCCATTGGATGGTGAAGAACTACAGATTCTAGTAAATGGAATCTATCTCAAGTGTTGCTTCTAGAGGGAAATTCACTACCTTGTAAATATTAGATTAGATTTTCATTCCTCCAAGTGCTTGTGCACATTGTTTTTCTGTAGGTTAGTTTTGTTTTCCCTAAGTGGTTTGGCACAGCTTGCTGTCCATGGAGATGTTTTACAGTCCTTGCTTCCATCAGGTGATATTCCATCTTCCTCCCTACACATTCTAAGTCATTTGGGGTTCTAAATAGAATATTTGATGACTCCATGCCCAATGGACTGCTTCAGGCAACTGGTATCTTCTACCTAGCAGGCAGGTGACCCTGCTGAGTCACCAAATTGTTATCCAAAATTCACCCCCAAGGTAAATTTTGGTAACATGCATTAAATTCTTCGGTCCCGAGCAAGATAGATTGATTCAAGGCAAAAAATCATGTTTTTGGGGTCCCCTTGGCTTTTTTCTAACTCTCCTGTCCAAGGAGAAAAGAGAAAGTTCTAAAAAAGGGTGAAAAAGTTGCAAAAAACAAGTTTGTGGTAGAAAAAATCATGAAAATCAGCTAAGTCCTAGTCCTCGTAGCAGTTGGGACAGTTGGGACATCGAGGCGCGAATCGACTGAAAGGCCACCAGGCAGTCCGCGCAGCAAAGGGAAATTCGGGTCGTGGGGATGCGCGAGACGCAAAAGAGTGAACCGGCTGAAGGTAAAAACAAAATTGACTAATTGCTGTGTAGAACAGGCTGGGACATCTGGGCCGTGAGGACGCAAAGGACGCAAACTGCCCGGATCAGCCGGCGCAGGGAAATTTCATCTGGGACAGTTGGGACAAAGGGACGCATGGGACGCGAAAAGCCAGAAGAGCCGAGAGCCAATGAAAGCATACCATGTGTCTTCTCCTAAAAAGAGTGGTAGGGAAGCCCAAATCGGGTGGATCGGAGAAATTTGTCCCAAACAATTTGGGACATCCAAGCCAGAAGTACGTGGAAAACGCGGGGAGCCGAAAGAGCCGCCGATGAATCAGAACATGCCACGTGTCTTCATGGATTGGAACAGCGGAGGTAAGGGTGAGGTTTTACTTAATGTTTTACCGAGTTCCAAGGGAGAGGTTTGAAGGGTCGGCCCGAGCCAATAGACACAGGACACGTGTCCTAAGGAGAAGGGGAGTGTGGAGCTCGAGGAGGACTTGGAGAATTTGGCAAAAAAACTAAAAGGTAAAAGATGCCCCCGCACCCCTGTCAACCAACCAAAGTGTGCCACGTGTCCCAAGTGGCGGGAGCGCGGGGAAAAAATGGAAAATTTTCCAAAGAGTTAAAAAGTTTGAAATTTCAAGGGGAAGCCCGTGGAAAGGTGGAGGAGAGAGAATTGCTTAGTGAACCAGCACCTGACACATGCCATCCGACTGGCGGAGCGTGGAAATTTTTCAAAAAAATTTCCAAAATGCAAAAAGGTCAAATTTTAAAATTTTTTGCCCGACATCCATTTTTGGGCTGTTTTGCCCTAAAACTTCAGACCTTCATATCTTTTGATCCAGAGCTCAGATTTACACGTTCTTCATATCATTGGAAAGATTATGAAATTATCTACAGGATTTCATGGTCAATTTTGAATTTTGGTTTAGTTTCAAGAGAGAAAAATCAAAAAATGGATCTGGTACATGTCCATGGGTAGAAATGACCTTTCAACGACCAAATTTAATGCAGGATGGGTCGCATTCTCCTCCAATTCAGTCAAAAATGACAGGGTATGGGTTTGTAAGGTCCCCCATGCCATTTTAATGCATTTGTAGTCAATGAGGAATGGGCTCCCATGTTTTGTACATTTTCTCTCTCTTGGGCTCGACCCATGCAATGTAAAAGCCAGATTTGGCTCATTTCTTCAGGGGAACACTTTTTGGCATAGAAAACTTCTTCTTTCACCTCCAGCAAGTGATTGTTGCAAGAATCAAACCTATTCAAAGATTGTAACATCTTTTCTACCTCTCTGAGGTTGTAATGCTGACATTGGAAATGATAATGCAAGCTTTGTGAATGGGTTTCAATCCTTTGTATTATTTTCTTGATTTCAGATCCTAAATTATATCTTATTAGCCTGTGTATGTTTTATGTTGCAATATTTGGTTTATGTCTATTTTCATGACAAAAATATTCACCACTCCTTTTTGGTGCATCACCATCTTTAGTTAGTTTCAATTTTTACATTTCTATCCCTGTCTCCTTGCATTTAGAGTAGGATTAGGATCTGAACCTCTGTAGTTGTGCAAATATAGATCTAAATCAGAGGAGTTTGAGGAACCAGCCTCTAATCTGGAGATTCCTCTCTCGGTTTCACAAGTCCCACAGTTAGAGAGAGGTTTCCATGTTGTGCAATCACATTGGATGCCTAAGACATCATTTAGAACCTTGATTTGCATCCAGGGGTGCTGTGATTTTGCACTAACAACCACCATTTGAAACCTGGATAGAGAAAGTATTTCCCATCTTCCCAAACCTCTAGTGTTTATACTAGAAAATTGCATGGAACATTCATTTTAGGGAAAAGAACTTCTCTGGATAGTTTGGAAAAGCCATTTTGTAGGCCTCCTGTCATAATTTGACGAGGTCAAAATGGACCAATTTTGACTTGTCGTTGCAGAAAACTTTTCACCGTTTGAAAATGGTGTTCTAGTTCTCAGTCCCGTTGAATCTGATGAATTTTCCTTATATACAGGAACTTGTAGGAACTTTCTCATTACATTCTCATCCATCAAACGTCAGTTCTGGATGTGGTTTTCTGGGGCCCTTGAGATATCTTTTGTTCGTTTGCAACTAGGTCAACCACAACTAGTAGCCCCAGAAAACTATCCACTAAACACAAACTATTTGCTTTTTCCCAATTCCGTCAGTTGCTATGAACTCTTTGTATATCTAGGTATATGTAGAAATTTGATCGTGGTTTACGTTCTCATCGGAAGATAACTTTTGGAAGCGGTTCCTTAGCCTCCAAGCCTATTTTGAACGTTTTGTAGCTAGTGAGAAAATGTAAAAATAGAAAGTTGTGGGACCCTCGTAGGATTGCCAAACCACCCTGGAAACTTTAAACACATGCAAATAACTATTGTAAAACTCTATAGTGTAACTTGTGGTGTGAATTAGAACTTTTGACAAAATGGTGTTTTCTCTCTCTTCCCTTCTCTTTCTCTCTCTCCTATGTTACAAAGTAAAGTGAAATGAAATGCATTGAATACATGTCTCTAAACCCTTTTCTTTCATTTGCAAATTATAATTATTATCATGTGTAAATGGGAAAACTTAAAAAATGATAATTATGTTAGATTAGGGTGGATGCCATGCCATTGATTTATCGCTGATATCATGCTCACGTGGGTTTTACAGGATGGAAGAATGACGACGAAAAAGGTGATGTGTAATTTAATTATTATCATTGTAATTTATATAGTTCATTGTTAAATGAATAAATGTATAATTTAATATCATGTTATAGAAGGTTATATTTGATAATTTGTTGCTATGTATGAGATGTTGGATTCAAGGACATCTAGGAAATGATTTAATCTAGGGTTCAATTTTGATTCATAGTACACCTGATAATAAAAAGGTTTGATATTTATATAAGGTAAATGAATTTGAAGTAATATCTTGTAGTGCATGTTTAGTGTTCAATAAATGATTAACAAGTCATCTTGTGCATTCATACTTTGTAAATGTACTAAAGAATCTTAATCAAAAACACATTACCCTTGTTCAACATCAGGACATAACTTGTTTTTCATGTGCAATACACCTTACTGTAGAAGGCATTGAAAACCATAGAGTGAACTTAAACCCTAAACTCGATGAAAATCTCCTAGTTTGAGTAAGCAAGAACCTAAGAATGGGTTTATCATCTTAGTCAGTATGTTTAGTAACATTGTCTTAAACCTACCTGTTAGAAGTGACACAGTCAAAACTTTTCTTGGAGTACGTAGCGCTAACTCCTCCTTCATATCCTAATGGACTACTTGTCATCCAAATATATATTTAATTTAAAGCTCTTCATCGAGTGATACCCCTATTGGATCCAAATGACATAGATGGATGTGGTGACTTAGTTGATTTTAAGTCTTATACTCTTGTTAATGAACCCCTTAGCCCCACTCAACTAAATGTGTTACCTTTATTTCTCTCAACATAACACCTTGGTCCTTTCGAGAAGGTGGTTTAGCATAAATTTTTCCTCTCGATTAAAACTCACATATAGTTGAGGGGTAGACCCTTAGTTGAAGTTGGGAATTAATCTAAACCTCATTGATTTGGATGTTAGCTTAGGGTGCGTGTGTAACTTCAAGTCTCCTTATATTTTTTTTCTTCAAGAGGTTAGTCAAACATTTTGTAACTCCTTTTCAAGACAATGCAAAAGAAAAAAATAAGACCATTTGGTGACGTAGAAAATAAAGCATATAAGAGTAAACAACGAGAGTTGAGGTTCAGAATAATGTCGTTCTTAGAGACCTTATATCTCAATTAAATATTTTCTTTTGTTTCAAAGAATATGAATTGCCTTGGTGTGGTCAACCTTCGAGAAAACAAAATATCTATATAAATCAAAATGGAACTTCACAAGTCATTGAATTAGAATAACTATGGTAGGGGAATGACTAACCCATGATCGAGGTATGTTTTTGGTAATGAGCTATCTCACATCTAAATCTCCATTAAATCCTAATATCACTATATGGACACCAAGTCACATTCACATGAGTTGTAAGAGTAAAACTGTAGACATTGAATAAATGTTAGAGAAGAATATTCTTAACATAATAATAAGATAATTAAGTACTTTGTATGCAATTTGATTTATACCAAATAAGTATGTTAGTTATGGAAATTTTTATAAAGTATAAGAAGCCAACATAAGATGGTCGAACTATATTTTAACAGTAGAATAAACTTAAGAATATGTGAGAGGAAAAACGAGAAATTTATCCTTGCTCAATAATGTTCTTGGAATGTTAACCGTAACTAAAATACATTTACAGAAATGATGTGTTGCGGGTTCGCCATTCCTGAAGTCATGTTTCTTACGGTTGGGTTATTGCTAGTATTAATTCATTGGGATAAGTGTGGCATCGACATGCCTATGTCATTTTCATGTGTCTATGTGAGTCGATGGCTTATGTGATTGTCGTATGTGAATTGAGTTTCTATACTTGGAGCCCTTGCTGTGTTGTGTGTAGTGAGCAATGTAAGTAAAAAAAAAATTATCCTGGTATTTTACTGTTGTATTTGGGTGTGTAAAATGTGGGCACTACATATGGTATCAGAGTGAAGGTTCATGCTCTTGAACCTCTGGGGTAGATTTGAGTTATGATGGTGTTGCATGATGGTGTTGCATGACGGTGGTGGATATTGGAAGAGTAATGTGATATATGCGTGATGTGAGCTATGTCGTAATTGTGAAATTGTGAACACACATGTTGTGCATGTCACTTAGTGATTATTTGTTATCAGGTTGATGTGCTGAGGATGAGATTATTCACTCTTTATGTTGTTGATTCAATGAGGAATCCAGGTGTGATGTACCACCTTGTTGTTTGTGAACAGAATGTTATTGTGGATTGTAGAGGGTTAAAACATGTTGGATTTATGTGATGTGAAGGTGTATTGATGTATTGCATGACAAAATTGATGTAAAGTGAATCACATTTCATCGTGATGTCATCACTGTATTGTGAATAGTTGTGTGCATCGTCGTGTTGTATTACAATTGACTATATGTCGTAATGTTAGACATTGTGTTCCTCATATGTATAATTCATGTAATATGTGATGGTTCATGTCGTGATTTAGGGGATATGGTGAGTATGATCCCTAGTGTATAGTGATTGCACTTTGGGTGCAGGATGTGGTAATGTGATGTATCATAAACCGTGAAAGTAATGATTGTGTTATACCCCATATAAATACCATGCGTAAGATGTTATGGTTAATGTGCGTGAATCACCATTGTGTTAGTGATGTAGTTATGTGTATGTTGTGAACCTTACACTAGACGACCCTAAGGGGATAAACTGTCAAGAGTGTATGTGTGGAGAGAGGAGGAGTGGACCAGGTTTTCATAATCTTGAGCTGAGTACGAGTGAGGAAGTGGAGTATTATATAGACTGAAAACCCACTTCTATCTATTTAGTATACTTCGAGCTTGCTCAGTATATTGTGGGTGCACACCACCTTAGGCTCAACTTATGCAACTAGAGTTCCCTACTCTTTCGTAATATATTGTTCATTGAATAATCCTATGTGATTTTGACTATGTTGATCATTGTGGGAGTATGGAGGAATGTTTCAGGCAGAGATGATGATAGTTACATTATTTGATATACTCATTTATGGTTACATGTATATTTTATGAGCCAAGGCTCGATGTCCAAGTGCCAACAACTCGATGAGTAACCCTTTGGTGGCGGTATGAGGCCACATAGTGATGGTAATGTGCTATTTCTCTATACATATTTTCATTCGTAAATTGATCATTATCTCTTTTAGCTAGAACCAGTCGTTTTCTTGATTGAAATGTTCTTATATTTTGGGCATTTATTTGATTTTTACATTAACAGTTGGATTTTGAACTAACCATGGCTAATTTTCCATTTGTCTTTCTTAGTTTTAAAGACTTTCTTTTCATATTTAAAAGTTTTGTAGCCTAGCCCAAGGCTTTTAATTTTTCCACTTGGCATTTGAATGGATTGTTATACTGGTTCTAATGTCGTAATGTGTTGGAATAGGGTCATGGGATTAACCATGGAGTGGTTGAACCTATGGACCCTCTTTGTTGTATGGGGGTACGCCCCAAGGAGTTATAGATAACTAGTGGGTTGTTGAACCATGATTTATTATGTCACTTGGGTTTGGGGGTGACGAGGCTCTATGTGCCTAGGGCCATAGGGTGACCCAGCCTCATTTAAAAGGAGAAAGGAGATGGGCCTCTATGATTGAGTTACCCGATATTCCTTATAGCACTCTATGGTTGAGTGACATGATATTCTTGATGGGGCTCTATGGTTGAGTGACCCGGCTTGGTTTAGGCATAATGATTCTTTCTCTATGAGAGGTATATGGAGGTTATTTTGTGATGCTTTAGGAAGGTATATGGAGTTTTACCTTGCACTTTTGGAGATACTTGGGGTTTGTTTCGTGATGTCTTGTTATGTGTGGGGTTGGTTTAATGAGTTATGTGTACCCATGTGAGTCTTTTTGACACCTTGTTATGGTTGAGGATTGACATTTCCATTTGTATTGACTACTGGATATTGGATTGGAACTATGTTGTTACAGTCATGGATTGTTTTGGGTCATGTGATACCCGTTATATATGCATCAACGTGTTGATCCGGTTTGTCAGTCATATGTGTGTACTAGATCTATGTCTAGGACGTAATTGTTGGAAATTATTTGTTATGTGGTCTACTTGTTGTCATTCCATGGTTTGGTGAAACCCTTGTGATGTGATACAGTCGTGAAAGTATGCAAAAGTATGCTTGTGAAATTTTAGTGTTGTGTATGACCCTGGTAGGGTGTTGTGACTGTAGTTCATGATGGTAACCCACAAGAATGAAATAACTAAAATTCTACAAAATTGAAATTTTAAAGAACTTCAATTAAGAATAATGGTAATAGAAATATATTAATGAAATAATGAATAAGAGGGAACTACCAATCTTCACATAACCTTGAAAGTTAAAATTTCTACCAAATGCTCCTAGGGCCACCTCGTGGCCGTGATTTGTGCCTGAAATATTAAGCTTAGAGTGTACCTTCACCCATATTTGTTCCTTGTTACTACCATTTCTCTTTCTTCATTATCTGCCGCATCGAGGACGATGCTTTCTTAACGGGAGGGAGATGTAGTGTCCAACACATTTTAAAAATAAAATAAAATAATAAAGGATTTAGTCCTTTGCGTGTGATCAGAGTTTGAGGTGATTGCGTGTTTGGGGTTGGAGTATGGCAGGTGGCTACAGGATGTGGTGGTTCTTCCCTTGCGCATTCTCTGTTAGAAACTTTCTTCCCTACCTTTGACCTGCTTTTCTGCCAAATTTGTCTCTTCCACTATCCCTGTCATGTCAGATAGGGAACTATGAAGCAGGGTAAGGAAGTCCATCAAAGCATAATGGAAGTCTGATTTGTTTTGGTTGTATCTCTCCTAGGCTGCGCCAAAAAAAAAAGAGAGCTCGAGAACATGGATGTTGTTTCAATGTTTGATCAGATGAAAGAACAAGACAACTTCTCTAGAATGCGTGTATTACATCATATATAAGGTGTGGGTTTCCTCAAAAGACAGTCACACTGTTTCACATGTGCATAAAATAGGGTTCCAACCCCATCAGTTTTCTTTTGCCACCGTATTCCCTTCTTGTGCCAGCATTATCTCAGCCTGCGTCAAACACAAACCTGGACTTGCATGGATAGTTATCAAAGCGTAATGGAGAGAGGGATTTTGATAGATGTTGTAGTTGTGACAGCCCTGATAGACATGTATGAAAAATGTGGAAGCATGCGAACTGTTCGACAATACCTGAAAGAAATGTGCTTTATGGACTGCAATGATTGTAGGATGTGTAAAAAAATGAGTTTGTTGAAAAGGCCTTGGAAAATTTCAAGCAAATGCAATTGGTACATGTAAATCCAGACTCCACAACCTTTTCCAGCATCCTCCCAGCCTCTATCAAAATGGGAGCTTTAGAGAAAGCCTCGGACAACTGTCAAAGCATAATGGTAGAAGATTTTTAGTTGTAAGTGCGCTAGTAGACAAGTATGCAAATTGTAGAAGCATACACAAGGAAAGTCAATTGTTTGACAAAATTCCTCAAAGAGATGTGATCTTATGGAACATACCCTGACCATGTAAGTTTTTTTTGTTCTATTAGCATTTAGCCATGTAGGTTCAGTGCATGAGGGTTATAAATACTTTTATGGCATGATTTCCTCTTATAGAGTCATTCATATAATTAATCATTATGTTTGCATGATTGACATTCTTGGCCGCACCAGTTATCTTGAGGAAACCCTATATTGTATCATCAACATGCCAATCCGACCTGTGGTGTCTGTGTGAATATGTTTTCTTGGTGTTTGATGAGCACATGAGAATGTGCAAAATGTGGAGGCATGCTTAAGGCATGTGAATTGTTTGACAAAATGCCTTCAAAAATCATGGTCTCATGGTTGCAAGATTTGAGGCTATCCACAAAAGGAGGAAGATCTCATTCTATCCAAACAACAACAATAAGAAACCATTTGATCATGCTCAACAAGTGGTGGGTCGAATCCAGAAGGTAGGAGAAATGTGATCAGAGTAGCGAAATGGTTTCAAATCTGTAGTTACATATTTTATGATAGACATGTATGTAAAATGGTGGAGTTGTGGATACTCATGATCTAGTTGATGATGTTCCCAAGCAAGATACTGAACCGAATCCTGTAGTTTCGACCGAATTCATTCTCCAGGCATGGTTCATCTTCCCTTACCTCTCATAATTCTCATGTTTTAGTTATCTTTTGTAAATTAATAGAATCTTAAAATTTATGTTTTTAATACAGTTAAATGTTTACATCAACTCGTTGCAAAAACAATGAAAGGTCATGTTGTAACTCACGAAATCAAAATAAATCTTCTGCATTAAACCATGAACTCCCACCCTCATTCCGCGGTGATGTAGAAACTTCCTACCCAACTAGATCGCTACAACATTGTCTTATCAACCAGACGAAATTGATTTTCCAGTAATAATTTTGACCTTCTCCCTGTTTAAATAGTTAATTTTTGCATTTTTTTGGAGACTCATTAAGTACCCTCCGGAACTCTAAAAACAAGATGTGAAGCTTCATTCCTATACCTTGGTATGCGAGGAGTCACCTTGACCTGTGGTTTGACCCTGAATGAACATATGACATCTTTTTTATGCTCTTATAGGAGCCTTGTCACACTAGGTTACAGCAGTAGAAAGTTATTAAATCTAGAAAGTTGGCTTTCATTTTGAACCACCATTTGAAACTTGGATAGAGAAATTATTTCCCGTCTTCACAAACCTCTAGTGTTTATACTAGAAAATTGCATGGAACATTCAGTTTAGGGAAAATCACTTCTCTAGATAGTTTGGTAAAGCCATTTTATAGGCCTCCGGTTGCAATTTAACGAGGTCAAACTGGACCAATTTTGACTTGTCGCTCCATAAAACTTGTCACCGTTTGAAAATGATGTTCTAGTTCTCAGTCCCGTCGACTCTGATGAATTATCCTTATATAGGGGAACTTGTAGGAACTTTCTCGTTGCATGCTCATCCATCGAACATCAGTTATGGACGTGTTTTTCTGGGCCCTCGAGCTAACTTTTGTTCATTTGCAACTGGGTCAGCTACAACCAGTAGCCCCAGAAAACTAGCCACTAAACACAAACCGTTCACTTTTTCCCAATTCCGTCAGTTCTATGAACTCTTGGTATATCTGGGTATACGTACAAAGTTGATCGTGGTGTGCATTCTCATTGGAAGATAAATTTTGGAAGTGCTTCCTTAGCCTCCGAGCCTATTTTGAACATTTTGTAGCTAGTGAGAAAATGTAAAAATAGAAAGCTTGCAGGACCCTTGTAGGATTGCCAAACCACCCTGGAAACTTTAAACACATGCAAATAACTATTGTAAAACTCTATAGTGTAACTTGTGGTGTGAATTAGAACTTTCGACAAAATGGTGTTTTCTCTCTCTTCCCTTCTCTTTCTCTCTCTCCTATGTTACAAAGTGAAGTGAAATGAAATGCATTGAATACATGTCTCTAAACCCTTTTCTTTCATTTGCAAATTGTAATTATTATCATGTGTAAATGGGAAAACTTAAAAAATGATAATTATGTTAGATTAGGGTGGATGTCATGCCATCGATTTATCACTGATATCATGCTCATGTGGGTTTTACAGGATGGAAGAATGACGACGAAAAAGGTGATGTGTAATTTAATTATTATCATTGTAATTTATATAGTTCATTGTTAAATGAATAAATGTATAATTTAATATCATGTTACAGAAGGTTATATTTGATAATTTTTTCTATGTATGAGATGCTAGATTCAAGGACATCTAGGAAATGTGCATTTAATCTAGGGTTCAATTTTGATTCATAGTACACCTGATAAAAAGGTCTAATATTTATATAAGGTAAATGAATTTGAAGTAATATCTTGTAGTGCATGTTTAGTGTTCAATAAATGATTAACGAGTCATCTTGTGCATTCATACTTTGTAAATGTAATAAAGAAACTTAATCGAAAACACATTACCCTTATTCAACATTGGGACATAACTTGTTTTTCATGTGCAATACTCCTTACCATAGAAGGCATTGAAAACTGTAGAGTGAACTTAAACCCTATACTTGATGAAAATATCCTAGTTTGAGTAATCAAGAACCCGAGAATGGGCTTATCGTCTTAGTCAGTATGTTTAGTAACATTGTCCTAAACCTACCTGTTAGAAGTGACACAGTCAAAAATTTTCTTGGAGTGCGTAGAGCTAACTCCTCCGTAGCCTAGCGGACTAATTTTCATCCAAAGATATATTTAATTTAAAGCTCTTCATTGAGTGAAATCCCTGTTGGATCTAGATGGCATAGATGGAGGTGGTGAATTAGTTGATTTTAGGTCTTATGCTCTTGTTAATGAACCCCTTATCCCCGCTCAACTAAATGTGTTACCTTGATTTCTCTCAACATAACACCTTGGTCCTTTCGGGAAGGTGGTTTAGCATAAATTTGTCCTCTCACTTAAAACTCACATAGAGTTGAGGGGTAGACCCTTAGTTGAAGTTGGGAATTAATCTAATCCTTGTTGATTTGGATGTTAGCTTAGGGTGCATGTGTAACTTCAAGTATCCTTATCTTTTTTGTCTTCAAGAGTTTAGTCAAGTGTTTCTTAACTCCTTTTCAAGACAATGCAAAAAAAAATAAAAATAAGACCATTTGGTGACATAGAAAATAAAGCATATAAGAGTAAACAACGAGAGTTGAGGTTCAGAATAATGCCACTCTTGGAGACCTTATATCTCAATTAAATATATTCTTTTGTTTCAAAGAATATGAATTGCCTTGGTGTGCTCAACCTTCGAGAAAACAAAATATATATATAAATCAAAATGGAACTTCACAAGTCATTGAATTAGAATAACTATGGTAGGGGAATGACTAACCCGTGATCGAGGTATGTTTTAGGTAATGAGCTATCTCATATCTAAATCTCCATTAAATCCTAATATCGCTATATGGACACCAAGTCACATTCACATGAGTTGTAAGAGTAAAACTGTAGACATCGAATAAATGTTAGAGAAGAATATTCTTAACATAATAATAAGATAATTAAGTACTTTGTATGTAATTTGATTTATACCAAATAAGTATGTTAGTTATGGAAATTTTTATAAAGTATAAGAAGCCAACATAAGATGGTCGAACTATATTTTAACCATGGAATAAACTTAAGAATATGTGAGTGGACAAACAAGATATTTATCCTTGCTCAATAATGTTCTTGGAATGTTAACCATAACTAAAATACATTTAAATAAATGATGTGTTGTGGGTCTGCCATTCCTGAACTCATGTTTCTTGTGGTTAGGTTATTGCTAGTATTCTTTCATTGGGATAAGTGTGGCATCGACATGCCTATGTCATTTTCATGTGTCTATGTGAGTCGATGGCTTATGTGATTTTCATATTTGAATCAAGTTTCTATACTTGGAGCCCTTGCTGTGTTGTGTGTAGTGAGCAATGTAAGTCAAAAAAAAAATTATCCTGGTATTTTACTTTTTTATTTGGGTGCGTAAAATGTGGGCACTACAATCCTATTATAGCATGTGAATTTTCTTCCTTTTAAATCTATATCAATTAAATTAGATTTCATTGTAAATTCATTAATATCGTTTATGCCAATTGTGTAATCTGTGGATCCATCCTTCTTCTCGAGAGGTGAGATGGGAGTATTGAAGTCTCCTATAACTAGCCAATTTGACTCCTCAATGATGTTCTTAAAAAATAACAAATTCTAGCATAGTTTTTTCGTTTCTTTATGTAAGGTGGGGGCGTAGATGTTAGCTATTACCCATATCTTCCCATTTTCTATGTTACTCATCATAACAGCTAAGTGGTTTCCTCTCTTTAAAAATAGATTTCCTTTAAAAATTTTGGGATTGAAAACTACAGCTATTCCACCTGAAGCTCCCATGGAACTAACACCAAAAGCTTCAGATTTCTTCCAAAACTTGTCACGAATACTCTGAAAATTATTTTCACCCATTTTTATTTCCTAAAGGGATATAATATCTAAATTTTATCTTTTTACAAGGTCCTTTATTGTTCTCCATTTATTAGGGTTTTTAAGCCCTCTCATGTTACATGATATGTAGTTTATTTCTTCACAATCGATTTGATTTTTATAAACACCTTTTGGTCCAAGCTTTCTTGCATGCTTGAGTCAATATCTCTTTTTGTATTTCTTTTCTTGGATTTGTGTATGCTTAGTCTCCCACTTTTTTTGTTTGATAATCCTATGTTTATAGGATTTCATCCCTATTTTCCTTTGGGTTTAGCTTAGTTAATTTTCGAATGATTTCCTTTGTATGATTCCCCCCTTAAAAAATGAGAGACTATTTCATATTTCTGGACTTCCGTTACTAATACATCATTTTATTTCTAAAAAATATCTTTCACTTTTAAAAATTATTCCACCGGTAAGTCTCCTATTTCCTCTATTTTTTGTTGAGAATTCATTATTTCTAAATCTACTTTTTCAACCCTACCCTTTGAATTCAGTTTCTAGACTATCTCTTCTACCACTATTTCATTTTTTCCTCCTTATTTCTTGTTTGTCTCATGATCTCTTTTTTTCCTTCTTCCATTTTTCCTTTCCCTATCAGATCTAAATTTTTAGAGGATAAAGGATCTAATTTTCATGTTATTGATGATATTTTAATTGGATTACCATTCATTAACTCTTGAATCTTTGATTCTAACATAGAAGATTTTTTTTTCCTTTTCTAATCAACCACCTTGGTGAAAGCATCATCCTATTTATCTAAAATAGCCAATGAAGATGTTCTTTATTCTCCTCTCTTTCTGTGATGCGTAGCAGTCTATACCCCTCAATGTAATTTATAAAGACAAATTTTTATGTCTCCACTCTAGGTTCCATTATTCATTTTCCATTTTCTTCCTTCCCCACATTAGATCCAACAACATTATATGTCTGTGTTATTTTAAATTTGCAGTTTTGACCAATGTGGCCCAAACCATTACATTTGTTACACTTTTTCAAGATACTTTCCAGTTCTATTTTCTATTCCCAAATTCCCTCGTTTGATTTTAGTTTGATAGTATTGGGAATATCATTACCTGTTATAGTGTAAATAATTTCCTTGAACAAACTAGCCTTGTTTTGTTCAATTATGCATTATCAATGAGAACCAGAGATCCCTAAGATTTAGCAATTTCCCTAATGATATCCTCATACCAGTAATGTAGGGGAAGGATTGAAACAGAACCCACACCAAGAATTGATTCAGGTTTTCCTTTTCAGAGATGAAATTTAATTCCCATTTTCTTAAGTACCAAAACCAGGGGCCATCTTTAAGAACTCCAATAATATCTTCTCGCAAGATATATTTAAAAATAAATAAACCATTTGGAAGAGCACTAACCTCCAAGTGTTATTTGGGATTCCATTTTTTTTCCCATCATCTGACTGCATCTATGTTTGACCTTCCTCCAACCATTTTCCCAACCAAATCCTTGTTTAGATTCTTTTTCATGTTATTTAAAATGGAATCCATTATTTCCAATACACACCCCGAAGATCCTTTCACCTTCTGAAGGAAAAATATCGCAGTCCTTGAAGAAGAACCATTTTGCACTACTCTCGACTAGGAGATGAGACCCCTCCCATCTAGTCATGTATCCTTACCTGACACTCCTTTGTCCTCCCGAGGTGGGCTCATCCTATCACTTGTAAGAGGAATCCCCTATCCATCCTTTTCCCTCTCAGACTCATTTAAATTTCCTCTCACTTTTCCGCCGCTCAATCTGCTTACTCCTCTCGCCTCCATGTTTAGAACATATTTTATCTATATTTTTACTGCATTCATTTTTCATGATTTTTAGTGTTTGCAAAGGTCTAGTAAATAAATTCAAAACCTCTAGATACCCTTTTTATACTCTATAAAACCTATGCATATTCTAAAGTCTTATAAATATTATGTCTTCTATCTGCAATAAATTAGGCACACAATTTTACTAGTTTGAACTTTCTCTATCCTCTTAATCTTGTTTACTATTCCACCCAAGATTGTTACTTAAAAACCCTTATAAATGAGATACAATTGAACTTCCACAATATTTCTTTTTTGGGAAACCTTACCAACTTTTCATGAAGAGTATCAAAACACTTAAATAATATCTCACATTACTTACACATTTTCATATTTTTGTTTACTTAGGAGTGTCCTTACTATCATTTTTACATCCTTAGAGCATTTTCCTATTCTCCTTGAGTTTATACAAAACTCTCAAACCTATAATAAAATTCACATATCATTCATAAATGAATTTCAAGCACAAGATCTAAGAATGCATTATAAAAGATCATAATAACCCACCATCTATATATTTAAAACCAAAATAAGCTCCTTTACTGATAAACCATGGATTTTATAAGAGCTTTATGAGCTAATAGGATCTATTACAGAGTACTTTCACTATAACCAACTTCATACACAACCTTATCTCTCCTTAATTCGAATACATGATGAATGCCTATCAAATGAGAAACAATAAGGTGATTAGATATTCCACACAACCAACACAACCTTGACTAAGCTAACCCAAGATGAGTTAAATTCCAATTAGGGTGAGGGGAGTCACAACAAGGTGCTTTATATGAATCATAAACATGATTACATTTTTTATGACTCTTGAACTAACACCTAGCTCTATTAGCATCAAATGACTTAATTTCAAATATTCAAATTTAACTTTTGGAGGGAGAACTCCTTATTTTTCCTATAGAGTCCAAATGGACTAATACATATCATGACCAACTCAAATGGACCCTAGACTACCCTAAAATCTAAGGAAAACCAAAAATTATACTATTTACAAGATGCTTCTACATCATGCTCCCAAGGGGTAGAAAGTTGAGTGCATAGTTTTTTTCTTCTTCCTAGTCTTCTAATTTTTTATTTTTCTTGACTTCATTTTCTTCCTTCTTTACTGAGCCCCTTATTTTTTATTTTTCTCTCTTTTTGCTTCACCTTCTTCACATCTTTCTTACTTGATTTGTCTTCATTTTTTTACTTGTTATTCAATTTTATTCTTCTAAGTTGCTTATTCAAATATCATATGTATCATGAAATAAAGTTCCTCTTCATCTTCATCATCACATATCTTGGTCAAATATGATTCATTTGGTTCTTCATATCCTTTTTCTTCTTCATCATCATGTAGTATCTTCACAAGTTATTTCTCTACACTTTTATAGGCTTCCTCATCCTCAATGTGGTCTTAATTATCAGGTTCTTTCATGATTTGTTACCAAAAAAATTCTTCAACAATTTTCAAGTATTACTCACCTTTATATCTTCTTTCTTTTTCAATTTTTTCATCTTTATTCATGGAAATTTTCTTCATTTCTAGCTCTTCATATCTAATACTTGTATTCACACATTTGAAGGAAATATTAGATTAAAAATAAGGAGGCCTTATAGCCTCATGAGTAGCTTCACTAATGATATATTTTTCATCTTCGCTCTAATGATTCAATTCATCATTTTCTTCCTCTTCCTTAAGACAAGATAAGAATATTTTAATCACCTCTTCTTCATCTAAATTTTGAGTTATTCATATACAATTTCCTTGAGTACTTAGTTTTTTTGTTTTCCTATCCTTTTATCCATTTGCTTCATCTTACTGTATTCCTTTGTTTTTTTGTTTTCTTATCCTTTTATCCATTTGCTTCATCTTACTATATTCCTTTCTTATCATCTCTCTCAATTTCTCTCTTTGTTTCCTATTCATAAATAGGTCTATAGTACACTTAACACCTCTTTTCATCACAAAACCAACTTCACTACTTCTTCATCATACTTGTACCTTTTAATCAGTTTCTTTAACTTCTCCACATATTTCCTAATCTATTTGAGTTATTTTTTCAACCCAAATTTTTCTTATTTTCTTACTATCTTGATTCGGAGGATCATGAAAAAAAAAAAACAACCAATCACATTGTGAGAACATTCACTTGCAAACAATATTCAAAATCCGTCCAATGTTTTTTTTTCTCAAATATAAAATATTACATTTCATCATCAAAAGTTATATACAATTTTTTCAAAACTTGAAAAAACTTTACACCTTCCCTATTTCACCTATAAAAAAATCAACATGCTTGAAAATATCTCAACACTTCATCTTTACTCAATTTCTAACTAGATCACCATTCTTGTTAATAACCCTCCTAAACTACATTTGTTAAGCATAAAATTCACATCTATGGGAAGTAAGGTTCACTAGTAAAATTTTCAATAAACCATTAATCCAATTAAAATTCCTACGAAGTTTTCATCTCCTAACTCTTTACCCTTTTCCTTTTTTAGACCCTTTTTACCATTTGCCAAAAACTCCCAATTAGCCTTGTCTTAATGCAAATCATTGTACCTAGAGAAAAATATCCACTTTCATGTGAATATAAAATATTATTTTGATACCCATTTCCTCATTTGTTCTTTGTACAATTTTTCATGACCTAAGTCTCTTTCTAATCACCTACAAATCAACTTTCCTTCTTTATATCCCTTTTTTTATTCTACACCTAGGGTTTTAAGACAAAACCTAGTGTTTATGGATTTCTAAATATATCACCACTCCAAATTCTTCCTTCACCTCTATTGAACTTGTGCTAGGTATTTTAAATGCTTCAACCCACTTTTTCTCTCCCTTCTTGTTACTTTTTCACTTTTGGTGCCCTTAAGACCTTGAAGACGTAAAATTTCTATTCTAACAAATGCTCTAAGTGGCCACCTCGTGGCCCTGTGATTTTGTGCCTGAAATATTAAGCTTAGAGTGTACCTTCACCCATATTTGTTCCTTGTTGTACTACCATTGTCTCTTTCTTCATTATCTGCCGCATCGAGGACGATGCTTTCTTAACGGGAGGGAGATGTAGTGTCCAACACATTTTAAAAATAAAATAAAATAATAAAGGATTAGTCCTTTGCGTGTGATCAGAGTTTGAGGTGATTGCGTGTTTGGGGTTGAGTATGGCAGGTGGCTACAGGATGTGGTGGTTCTTCCCTTGCGCATTCTCTGTTAGAAACTTTCTTCCCTACCTTTGACCTGCTTTTCTGCCAAATTTGTCTCTTCCACTATCCCTGTCATGTCAGATAGGGAACTATGAAGCAGGGTAAGGAAGTCCATCAAAAGCATAATGGAAGTCTGATTTGTTTTGGTTGTATCTCTCCTAGGCTGCGCCAAAAAAAAAAGAGAGCTCGAGAACATGGATGTTGGTTTCAAATGTTTGATGCAGATGAAAGAAACAAGACAACTTCTCTAGAATGCGTGTATTACCATCATATATAAGGTGTGGTTTCCTCAAAAGACAGTCACAAACTGTTTCACATTGCATAAAATAGTGGTTCCAACCCAATCAGTTTTCTTTTGCCACCGGTATTCCCTTCTTGTGCCAGCATGATCATCAGCCTGCGTCAAACACAAACCTGGACTTGCATGGATAGCTATCAAAGCGTAATGTAGAGAGGATTTTGATAGATGTGTAGTTGTGACAGCCCTGATAGACATTATGAAAAATGTGGAAGCATGCGAACTGTTCGACATACCTGAAAGAAATGTGCTTTATGGACTGCAATGATTGTAGGATGTGTACAAAAAATGAGTTTGTTGAAAAGGCCTTGGAAAATTTCAAGCAAATGCAATTGGTACATGTAAATCCAGACTCCACAACCTTTTCCAGCATCCTCCCAGCCTCTATCAAAATGGGAGCTTTAGAGAAAGCCTCGGACAACTTCAAAGCATAATGGTAGAAGATTTTTAGTTGTAAGTGCGCTAGTAGACAAGTATGCAAATTGTAGAAGCATACACAAGGAAAGTCAATTGTTTGACAAAATTCCTCAAAGAGATGTGATCTTATGGAACATACCCTGACCATGTAAGTTTTTTTTGTTCTATTAGCATTTAGCCATGTAGGTTCAGTGCATGAGGGTTATAATACTTTTATGGCTGATTTCCTCTTATAGAGTCATTCATATAATTAATCATTATGTTTGCATGATTGACATTCTTGGCCGCACCAGTTATCTTGAGGAAACCCTATATTGTATCATCACATGCCAATCCGACCTGTGGTGTCTGTGTGAATATGTTTTCCTTGTGTTTGATGAGCACATGAGAATGTGCAAAATGTGGAGGCATGCTTAAGGCATGTGAATTGTTTGACAAATGCCTTCAAAAATCATGGTCTCATGGTTGCAAGATTTGAGGCTATCCACAAAAGGAGGAAGATCTCATTCTAATCCAAACAACAACAATAAGAAACCATTTGATCATGCTCAACAAGTGGTGGGGTCCGAATCCAGAAGGTAGGAGAAATGTGATCAGAGTAGCGAAATGGTTTCAAATCTGTAGTTACATATTTTATGATAGACATGTATGTAAATGGTGGAGTTTGTGGATACTCATGATCTAGTTGATGATGTTCCCAAGCAAGATACTGAACCGAATCCTGTAGTTTCGACCGAATTCATTCTCCAGGCATGGTTCATCTTCCCTTACCTCTCATAATTCTCATGTTTTAGTTATCTTTTGTAAATTAATAGAATCTTAAAAATTTATGTTTTTAATACAGTTAAATGTTTACATCAACTCGTTGCAAAAACAATGAAAGGTCATGTTGTAACTCACGAAATCAAAATAAATCTTCTGCATTAAACCATGAACTCCCACCCGCATTCCGCGTGATGTAGAAACTTCCGTACCCAACTAGATCGCTACAAACATTGTCTTATCACCAGACGAAATTGATTTTCCAGTAATAATTTTGACCTTCTCTCCTGTTAAATAGTTAATTTTGCATTTTTTTGGAGACTCATTAAGTACCCTCCGGAACTCTAAAACAAGATGTGAAGCTTCATTCCTATACCTTGGTATGCGAGGAGTCACCTTGACCTGTGGTTTGACCTGAATGAACATATGACATCTTTTTTATGCTCTTATAGGAGCCTTGTCACACTAGGTTACAGCAGTAGAAAGTTATTAAATCTAGAAAGTTGGCTTTCATTTTGAACCACCATTTGAAACTTGGATAGAGAAATTATTTCCCGTCTTCACAAACCTCTAGTGTTTATACTAGAAAATTGCATGGAACATTCAGTTTAGGGAAAATCACTTCTCTAGATAGTTTGGTAAGCCATTTTATAGGCCTCCGGTTGCAATTTAACGAGGTCAAACTGGACCAATTTTGACTTGTCGCTCCATAAAAACTTGTCACCGTTTGAAAATGATGTTCTAGTTCTCAGTCCCGTCGACTCTGATGAATTATCCTTATATAGGGGAACTTGTAGGAACTTTCTCGTTGCATGCTCATCCATCAAACATCTGTTATGGATGTGGTTTTCTGGGCCCTCGAACTAACTTTTGTTCATTTGCAACTGGGTCAGCTACGACCAGTAGCCCCAAAAAACTAGCCACTAAACACAAACTATTCACTTTTTCCCAATTCTGTCAGAACTCTTGGTATATCTGGGTATACGTACAAAGTTGATCGTGGTGTGCATTCTCATTGGAAGATAAATTTTGGAAGTGCTTCCTTAGCCTCCGAGCCTATTTTGAACATTTTGTAGCTAGTGTGAAAATGTAAAAATAGAAAGTTGCAGGACCCTTGTAGGATTGCCAAACCACCCTGGAAACTTTAAACACATGCAAATAACTATTGTAAAACTCTATAGTGTAACTTGTGGTGTGAATTAGAACTTTCGACAAAATGGTGTTTTCTCTCTCTTCCCTTCTCTTTCTCTCTCTCCTATGTTACAAAGTAAAGTGAAATGAAATGCATTGAATACATGTCTCTAAACCCTTTTCTTTCATTTGCAAATTGTAATTATTATCATGTGTAAATGGGAAAACTTAAAAAATGATAATTATGTTAGATTAGGGTGGATGTCATGCCATCGATTTATCACTGATATCATGCTCATGTGGGTTTTACAGGATGGAAGAATGACGACGAAAAAGGTGATGTGTAATTTAATTATTATCATTGTAATTTATATAGTTCATTGTTAAATGAATAAATGTATAATTTAATATCATGTTATAGAAGGTTATATTTGATAATTTTTTCTATGTATGAGATGCTAGATTCAAGGACATCTAGGAAATGTGCATTTAATCTAGGGTTCAATTTTGATTCATAGTACACCTGATAAAAAGGTCTAATATTTATATAAGGTAAATGAATTTGAAGTAATATCTTGTAGTGCATGTTTAGTGTTCAATAAATGATTAACGAGTCATCTTGTGCATTCATACTTTGTAAATGTACTAAAGAAACTTAATTGAAACACACTACCCTTGTTCAACATCGGGACATAAATTGTTTTTCATGTGCGATACTCCTTACCATAGAAGGCATTGAAAACTGTAGAGTGAACTTAAACCCTATACTTGATGAAAATATCGTAGTTTGAGTAATCAAGAACCCGAGAATGGGCTTATCGTCTCAGTCAGTATGTTTAGTAACATTTTCTTAAACCTACCTATTAGAAGTGACACAGTCAAAAATTTTCTTGGAGTGCGTAGAGTTAACTCCTCCTTTGTAGCCTAGCGGACTACTTGTCATCCAAAGATATATTTAATTTAAAGCCCTTCATTGAGTGAGATCCCTGTTGGATCTAGATGGCATAGATGGAGGTTGTGACTTAGTTGATTTTAGGTCTTATACTCTTGTTAATGAAACATTTATCCCCGCTCAACTAAATGTGTTACCTTGATTTCTCTCAACATAACACCTTGGTCCTTTCGGGAAGGTGGTTTAGCATAATTTTTTCCTCTCGATTAAAACTCACATATAGTTGAGGGGTGGACCCTTAGTTGAAGTTGGGAATTGATCTAATCCTTGTTAATTTGGATGTTAGCTTAGGGTGCATGTGTAACTTCAAGTCTCCTTATTTTTTTTTTCTTCAAGAGGTTAGTCAAGCGTTTCATAACTCCTTTACAAGACAATGCTAAAAAAAATAAAAATTAGACCATTTGGTGACATAGAAAATAAAGCATATAAGAGTAAACAACGAGAGTTGAGGTTTGGAATAATGCCACTCTTAGAGACCTTATATCTCAATTAAATATATTCTTTTGTTTCAAAGAATATGAATTGCCTTGGTGTGGTCAACCTTCGAGAAAACAAAATATATATATAAATCAAAATGGAACTTCACAAGTCATTGAATTAGAATAACTATGGTAGGGGAATGACTAACCCGTGATCGAGGTATGTTTTAGGTAATGAGCTATCTCATATCTAAATCTCCATTAAATCCTAATATCGCTATATGGACACCAAGTCACATTCACATGAGTTGTAAGAGTAAAACTGTAGACATCGAATAAATGTTGCAGAAGAATATTCTTAACATAATAATAAGATAATTAAGTACTTTGTATGTAATTTGATTTATACCAAATAATTATGTTAGTTATGGAAATTTTTATAAAGTATAAGAAGCCAACATAAGATGGTCAAACTTTATTTTAACCACGGAATAAACTTAAGAATATGTGAGTGGACAAACAAGAAATTTATCCTTGCTCAATAATGTTCTTGGAATGTTAACCGTAACTAAAATACATTTAAAGAAATGATGTGTTGTGGGTTCACTGTTCCTGAAGTCAAGTTTCTTGCAGTTAGGTTATTGCTAATATTCTTTCATTGGGATAAGTGTGGCATCGACATGCCTATGTCATTTTCATGTGTCTATGTGAGTCGATGGCTTATGTGATTTTCATATTTGAATCAAGTTTCTATACTTGGAGCCCTTGCTGTGTTGTGTGTAGTGAGCAATGTAAGTCAAAAAAAAAATTATCCTGGTATTTTACTTTTTTATTTGGGTGCGTAAAATGTGGGCACTACAATCCTATTATAGCATGTGAATTTTCTTCCTTTTAAATCTATATCAATTAAATTAGATTTCATTGTAAATTCATTAATATCGTTTATGCCAATTGTGTAATCTGTGGATCCATCCTTCTTCTCGAGAGGTGAGATGGGAGTATTGAAGTCTCCTATAACTAGCCAATTTGACTCCTCAATGATGTTCTTAAAAAATAACAAATTCTAGCATAGTTTTTTCGTTTCTTTATGTAAGGTGGGGGCGTAGATGTTAGCTATTACCCATATCTTCCCATTTTCTATGTTACTCATCATAACAGCTAAGTGGTTTCCTCTCTTTAAAAATAGATTTCCTTTAAAAATTTTGGGATTGAAAACTACAGCTATTCCACCTGAAGCTCCCATGGAACTAACACCAAAAGCTTCAGATTTCTTCCAAAACTTGTCACGAATACTCTGAAAATTATTTTCACCCATTTTTATTTCCTAAAGGGATATAATATCTAAATTTTATCTTTTTACAAGGTCCTTTATTGTTCTCCATTTATTAGGGTTTTTAAGCCCTCTCATGTTACATGATATGTAGTTTATTTCTTCACAATCGATTTGATTTTTATAAACACCTTTTGGTCCAAGCTTTCTTGCATGCTTGAGTCAATATCTCTTTTTGTATTTCTTTTCTTGGATTTGTGTATGCTTAGTCTCCCACTTTTTTTGTTTGATAATCCTATGTTTATAGGATTTCATCCCTATTTTCCTTTGGGTTTAGCTTAGTTAATTTTCGAATGATTTCCTTTGTATGATTCCCCCCTTAAAAAATGAGAGACTATTTCATATTTCTGGACTTCCGTTACTAATACATCATTTTATTTCTAAAAAATATCTTTCACTTTTAAAAATTATTCCACCGGTAAGTCTCCTATTTCCTCTATTTTTTGTTGAGAATTCATTATTTCTAAATCTACTTTTTCAACCCTACCCTTTGAATTCAGTTTCTAGACTATCTCTTCTACCACTATTTCATTTTTTCCTCCTTATTTCTTGTTTGTCTCATGATCTCTTTTTTTCCTTCTTCCATTTTTCCTTTCCCTATCAGATCTAAATTTTTAGAGGATAAAGGATCTAATTTTCATGTTATTGATGATATTTTAATTGGATTACCATTCATTAACTCTTGAATCTTTGATTCTAACATAGAAGATTTTTTTTTCCTTTTCTAATCAACCACCTTGGTGAAAGCATCATCCTATTTATCTAAAATAGCCAATGAAGATGTTCTTTATTCTCCTCTCTTTCTGTGATGCGTAGCAGTCTATACCCCTCAATGTAATTTATAAAGACAAATTTTTATGTCTCCACTCTAGGTTCCATTATTCATTTTCCATTTTCTTCCTTCCCCACATTAGATCCAACAACATTATATGTCTGTGTTATTTTAAATTTGCAGTTTTGACCAATGTGGCCCAAACCATTACATTTGTTACACTTTTTCAAGATACTTTCCAGTTCTATTTTCTATTCCCAAATTCCCTCGTTTGATTTTAGTTTGATAGTATTGGGAATATCATTACCTGTTATAGTGTAAATAATTTCCTTGAACAAACTAGCCTTGTTTTGTTCAATTATGCATTATCAATGAGAACCAGAGATCCCTAAGATTTAGCAATTTCCCTAATGATATCCTCATACCAGTAATGTAGGGGAAGGATTGAAACAGAACCCACACCAAGAATTGATTCAGGTTTTCCTTTTCAGAGATGAAATTTAATTCCCATTTTCTTAAGTACCAAAACCAGGGGCCATCTTTAAGAACTCCAATAATATCTTCTCGCAAGATATATTTAAAAATAAATAAACCATTTGGAAGAGCACTAACCTCCAAGTGTTATTTGGGATTCCATTTTTTTTCCCATCATCTGACTGCATCTATGTTTGACCTTCCTCCAACCATTTTCCCAACCAAATCCTTGTTTAGATTCTTTTTCATGTTATTTAAAATGGAATCCATTATTTCCAATACACACCCCGAAGATCCTTTCACCTTCTGAAGGAAAAATATCGCAGTCCTTGAAGAAGAACCATTTTGCACTACTCTCGACTAGGAGATGAGACCCCTCCCATCTAGTCATGTATCCTTACCTGACACTCCTTTGTCCTCCCGAGGTGGGCTCATCCTATCACTTGTAAGAGGAATCCCCTATCCATCCTTTTCCCTCTCAGACTCATTTAAATTTCCTCTCACTTTTCCGCCGCTCAATCTGCTTACTCCTCTCGCCTCCATGTTTAGAACATATTTTATCTATATTTTTACTGCATTCATTTTTCATGATTTTTAGTGTTTGCAAAGGTCTAGTAAATAAATTCAAAACCTCTAGATACCCTTTTTATACTCTATAAAACCTATGCATATTCTAAAGTCTTATAAATATTATGTCTTCTATCTGCAATAAATTAGGCACACAATTTTACTAGTTTGAACTTTCTCTATCCTCTTAATCTTGTTTACTATTCCACCCAAGATTGTTACTTAAAAACCCTTATAAATGAGATACAATTGAACTTCCACAATATTTCTTTTTTGGGAAACCTTACCAACTTTTCATGAAGAGTATCAAAACACTTAAATAATATCTCACATTACTTACACATTTTCATATTTTTGTTTACTTAGGAGTGTCCTTACTATCATTTTTACATCCTTAGAGCATTTTCCTATTCTCCTTGAGTTTATACAAAACTCTCAAACCTATAATAAAATTCACATATCATTCATAAATGAATTTCAAGCACAAGATCTAAGAATGCATTATAAAAGATCATAATAACCCACCATCTATATATTTAAAACCAAAATAAGCTCCTTTACTGATAAACCATGGATTTTATAAGAGCTTTATGAGCTAATAGGATCTATTACAGAGTACTTTCACTATAACCAACTTCATACACAACCTTATCTCTCCTTAATTCGAATACATGATGAATGCCTATCAAATGAGAAACAATAAGGTGATTAGATATTCCACACAACCAACACAACCTTGACTAAGCTAACCCAAGATGAGTTAAATTCCAATTAGGGTGAGGGAGTCACAACAAGGTGCTTTATATGAATCATAAACATGATTACATTTTTTATGACTCTTGAACTAACACCTAGCTCTATTAGCATCAAATGACTTAATTTCAAATATTCAAATTTAACTTTTGGAGGGAGAACTCCTTATTTTTCCTATAGAGTCCAAATGGACTAATACATATCATGACCAACTCAAATGGACCCTAGACTACCCTAAAATCTAAGGAAAACCAAAAATTATACTATTTACAAGATGCTTCTACATCATGCTCCCAAGGGGTAGAAAGTTGAGTGTATAGTTTTTTTCTTCTTCCTAGTCTTCTAATTTTTTATTTTTCTTGACTTCATTTTCTTCCTTCTTTACTGAGCCCCTTATTTTTTATTTTTCTCTCTTTTTGCTTCACCTTCTTCACATCTTTCTTACTTGATTTGTCTTCATTTTTTTACTTGTTATTCAATTTTATTCTTCTAAGTTGCTTATTCAAATATCATATGTATCATGAAATAAAGTTCCTCTTCATCTTCATCATCACATATCTTGGTCAAATATGATTCATTTGGTTCTTCATATCCTTTTTCTTCTTCATCATCATGTAGTATCTTCACAAGTTATTTCTCTACACTTTTATAGGCTTCCTCATCCTCAATGTGGTCTTAATTATCAGGTTCTTTCATGATTTGTTACCAAAAAAATTCTTCAACAATTTTCAAGTATTACTCACCTTTATATCTTCTTTCTTTTTCAATTTTTTCATCTTTATTCATGGAAATTTTCTTCATTTCTAGCTCTTCATATCTAATACTTGTATTCACACATTTGAAGGAAATATTAGATTAAAAATAAGGAGGCCTTATAGCCTCATGAGTAGCTTCACTAATGATATATTTTTCATCTTCGCTCTAATGATTCAATTCATCATTTTCTTCCTCTTCCTTAAGACAAGATAAGAATATTTTAATCACCTCTTCTTCATCTAAATTTTGAGTTATTCATATACAATTTCCTTGAGTACTTAGTTTTTTTGTTTTCCTATCCTTTTATCCATTTGCTTCATCTTACTGTATTCCTTTGTTTTTTTGTTTTCTTATCCTTTTATCCATTTGCTTCATCTTACTATATTCCTTTCTTATCATCTCTCTCAATTTCTCTCTTTGTTTCCTATTCATAAATAGGTCTATAGTACACTTAACACCTCTTTTCATCACAAAACCAACTTCACTACTTTCTTTCATCATACTTGTACCTTTTATCAGTTTCTTTAACTTCTCCACATATTTCCTAATCTATTTGAGTTATTTTTCAACCCAATTTTCTTATTTTCTTACTATCTTGATTCGGAGGATCATGAAAAAAACAACCAATCACATTGTGAGAACATTCACTTGCAAACAATATTCAAAATCCGTCCAATGTTTCACTTTTTCTCAAATATAAAATATTACATTTCATCATCAAAAGTTATATACAATTTTTTCAAAACTTGAAAAAACTTTACACCTTCCCTATTTCACCTATAAAAAAAATCACATGCTTGAAAATATCTCAACACTTCATCTTTACTCAATTTCTAACTAGATCACCATTCTTGTTAATAACCCTCCTAAACTACATTTTTAAGCATAAAATTCACATCTATGGGAAGTAAGGTTCACTAGTAAAATTTTCAATAACCCATTAATCCAATTAAAATTCCTACGAAGTTTCATCTCCTAACTCTTTACCCTTTTCCTTTTAGACCCTTTTTACCATTTTTGCCAAAAACTCCCAATTAGCCTTGTCTTAATGCAAATCATTGTACCTAGAGAAAAATATCCACTTTCATGTGAATATAAAATATTATTTTGATACCCATTTCCTCATTTGTTCTTTGTACAAATTTTCATGACCTAAGTCTCTTTCTATCACCTACAAATCAACTTTCCTTCTTTATATCCCTTTTTTTATTCTACACCTAGGGTTTTAAGACAAAACCTAGTGTTTATGGATTTCTAAATATATCACCACTCCAAATTCTTCCTTCACCTCTATTGAACTTGTGCTAGGTATTTTAAATGCTTCAACCCACTTTTCTCTCCCTTCTTGTTACTTTTTCACTTTTGGTGCCCTTAAGGCTACTTAGGTGTAACATCCTCATTTTAGACAATAGAACAAGTCAATTTTTTTTTTTTTTGATAATTGCATCCTGGTTCTAAATACCTAATTTAGAACTCACAATCAAATAACCATTCTTATAACAGACAACCATATGCAGCTGTAATGACTCGGAGTACCTCCGATCTATTCATTCCATGACTCGGTAATCTACCGATCTATTCATGAGTAATAAGAGTTGGCATTTTTATTTAACACTTCACTCTTGCGGTTCTCTTCCCTATTCTGGGATTCAGAATGCTCTGTCCAAGGAACCTAACTGAATAATTGTTACCATTATTCATCGGCATCTCATCCCTTAGACTAGGTGAATTAGGACAACGCAATCAGCAGCTTGCGATACTTTGGCCAAAGATTTGAAACATACTGTTTATGTCTCGTATTCCTTAACGGCATACTCGTCAATCTAGAATACGCCCTTCACCCCATTCTTATGTTATGTAGAATGTCTTATACCGACTTCTGTCAGTCCCTCCTATCTCAACTTTATTCACTCGGAAACGGATTAACAAGGTGATAACGTTATATGGATGCCCACGAGGATTAGGGATACGATGACATACTGGTTCAACCCTAGTTAAACCAGTGTGTCAAGATACCCTGAATCTACCAAGGCAGCCTTATAACGTGACCACATTCCTAATCGGTCCCTGAGTAACTCGTTCGAGATCAAAGTGTAAATCTTAGCGATCAATGCAAAGGGTGTCGTCATAAGTCACCTGCATTGTTGTAACTTCGAGAAGATCCTAATCTTCTCAGAGGTACAACCCTGCAGTTGACTTGTGCCGTCAACCTTTAAATCCGCCTCGGAAAGATCTACTTATTAATATGCGTTACGCACGTTGAGTTTAAATTACATTAAAGACGTTCCCCTAAGGTTAGCCTGTCCCGATCCCTGGATTCCTCATCTTATGATGACCTTCCTCAATAAAACCCATTACACGGTGGAGATATTAAGGCCAAGGTCTCATCATGGAGTTCTTAGAATATACATGATTCTAAGACAACGGAATTTGACAATAACTCATAAACTTCACATGAGATTGCCCTCTGAACCCCATTAGGTTTATATCAGTTCTCCTAACTGAATTTATATCATACCTATTAGTATCAAGATATAAATGATTAAGAATCCAATTAAATGTTGTCCTGTCATAATCAAGACTAGGGATTAGTAATTTAATTCAGCTTGATTAGCGTTCTGCTTAGGTTTATTTTAATCCTATCTTTAGAAAGACAATGATTTAAATTTCAATTTTGCTTTCGATAGAACAAATTAGAACTACTAAACACTCATAAGAATTCAATCACATTTTCTTGTAAGCTTTCATTGACAATCACAAAAGTCTCCAAATTATACAAAGATAACATTGCCCCTCCGGTATATAAACTGAAGAAGGTCAACTATCAAAATAAGAATACAACACATAAGTAGCAAATACTTATTTCTATTCCTTTCAGAACTATACAAATACTTTTTATGCATTCAGCATACTTGATACAATGCTCAACGGAAAAGGAACATCTTTCCACATATAGTACATTTAGAAAATCAAGCTGTAATTCATTATAAATCAAATTAAACAATCTGATCATCCGGTCAGATCTGCATTGCTTTTACCACTTACGGCATCCATCTGCAAAAATTATCAACATGGGTCAGTTCAATGAACTGAGCATGATAAGCACTAACTCTTAAAACAATTGCAATCCGTCAATTGTTTTCATTAAACACCCTGTTTAAATGATATAAAATCACCAAACAAGTAAACATGATTCAGACTATACGTTAGGAATATATCATGTCTATAACGTGTAATAATAATTTTCGTTACAGAGTAGTACTATATACTTCTCAAATATTTCATCAAAATATTAGGGATCAAGAAGAACAAAAGTATCCTAAGCAATTATTCATTGTAAATCCCAAGATGAACAAACATCAGACAATCATGATATTCAACTTAAAAAAGAGGAATACCTTATCAATCCTGATACCGTCATTATGTAAAAACAATTACAGATGTTAGTTAAACAATTATATCAACTTATAATTTACAACAGAAGAGAAATAAACAAATTGTACATGTTTCCCTCTGAATTAGCTCATGACTGTACCGTCTTTTCAAAAGCAAGGCATTCACCTAATACGCATGCAAATAAATCAGTCGAGTGTATCAATAGCACTCTGTTTTGTTAAAACTTAAAATAAAGCAACTACAGTACAGTAACCCTCTTGCCAAACAACGGTGTCTATCTACCAAGCAAACTCAGTATGACCTTACGCAAGAAGCGACAGACAAGAAGATAAACACTGAAAGGCTTTTAGACACAAGGTCGAAATCAAAAGATATCCTTTGTTATCGCAGTCAACCAACGACTCATGATCATTTAAGCAATGAAATTTCCCTATGACTATGCGGAGGGATTTTTAAACGAAATCCAAGCAACATGCACAGCCACATCTATGTGGAATGTAATCAGAAAGAAAACATAACATATCACAACATAACATAACATAGTCACTTCTGAACGCATCCAGAGTTGAAAGTATGTTATTCACGACCTACTTTATAGAAGCCATAATTCATGATGTCAAGCTATTAAAGAAAACCAACAAAGCCAAGAACATTACATGTTCATACTCAGGCTTATACAGAAAACAGTGACATAGATTACCATTCGAGGATTTAAAACTAAGTCCGTAAACAGTATTCACAGTTTAGCTTTTCCAGAAACCGATATACAAGATATCTTCCCATACTCACGGAACCCAATGGTGTCGAAAACAATAGTAAACCCAACAGTCTTAATTTGAAGCAGTTACACTGTTTATCTATCAAGAATTCAACTGAGTCCCAACAACAGTATACAAGGTAAAAATAGTTAATGATTCTATCTATGCCAACTATGGTAAGCATTCAAAAATCAGGTGTAAGAAAATCAAAATACTGATTTCATAACAAGGAATTCAACTGAACCTCTTCAAAATTCTCGAACAAGCTTACACAGAAGGAAACGTAAAAGTATACCCATGGAGTCTGTACCAAAATTCATTACAATTAACAGAGGTCGTATGACCTGTTACTTCTACAAGATTCCAACAAAATTCAAATTATCAATACTCAAAGATGTATCTATATCCTCAACAGTGGACCATAATATACGATTCATTCAAAGGACTCCGCAGAGTTGTTTCAATACAATAATCATATATATAAATCAATACTATCAATGGGTTGAATCCCCATAACCTCCACGCAAGGGGAAAAACAACTCCAGCAAGGTCGTATGAATACTGTAACACTGTGAGTTACCTTTTCACAAATAACTATAAAATTTCATAACGAAACCCAACCAGAATCCATAACCACCACTAAATAACAACCATGACAGAGCTTACGAAAGAAAAGGTCAATTAACTGAACAATCAAACAAATGTCCTTCAGTATCCCTTCCGACAGTTTCCACAACAAGAATCAACGAAAAGTATCCATCAACAAGCATCTCAATAGTCTGTACCCATCGAGAGAACAATTTATGGACTCACACAGAGCAGGCCTATCACATATACTTGCAATAATTTCGCATATTAAAGCTGGAATGCAAAACACAAAGAAATATAGCAACAGTTCGAATTTAATAAACACCCATCAAGGGATAAATGAAAAATCGAACCAGCATGAAGATACAGTACCAAAATCACACAAGACAACCATAGAAAATCATCTATTCCATAAATCATTTGAACAGAGTTGTTCTAATGAAATCACTTGAAAGACAGCAAGATTTTTAAAGGTTAGGGCCTAACATGCCTGGATATTTGCTCAAAATTCCGAAGCAGACCACTGAAAGAGCTCGGACTTTCTTTTCCTTTTCCAAGTTAGAGCTACCAACAAAATTTTGCTATCTCCATGACATATATATTTTCCTTGCCAGAGGAAAGAGCTAGATACGCTCATACTCGCCATGCAACACAAAGAAGACTGGTGCGAAGAACCAGTGAACAGGCAGAGGAAAAACCGGAATTCGTGATAAGCCAAACAAAACATTAACTTTCCATTTTGCATGCCTTCTCGCGAATTCCGAGCTCGACTACCGAGCTCATTAATTGCATTTACTCCCAATTTCCCGCTCAAACTCCACTGCCACCGACCGCCATAGTTGGCGATAGAAAAATAAAATTTCAAGACCATTTTCAGTTTTGGCGACCTGCCACGTCGGCTCAAGTTAGCCGTTTCTAAAAATTCTACCAATACCTGTCCTTCATACTTATCCTTTGCATTTAATGACATAGAAAAGGCCGCCCATGGTTCGCACCCCTCCATAGGTCCCCAATAATCCTTGTTCATAGTTAGGTTAGTAACTTAGGTTAGGATTTAGGATAACACCTAGTCTAACTTCATAGAACATAGATACTAACTTAGGACGTTAGCTCTTAGCCTAGGTCTAGGTTAGATTAACACTAACCCCTAGGTTAAGTTTAGTTTTAGGTTACTAACATTTATAATTCCAGTTAGGTCTACATTCCGTATGCTCAGAAAAAGACCTACAACATGCATTCTTGAACAGGGTTAGCTCCTGTTCTGCCTTAGGCTACGGAATTATATGCAACAGAATTATTACCTGGTCCACGACCAAGACCTTCCAGATATACTTCGATATCGGGAACCATTCCATTTCACACGATCAACCTGAGTTAGACTCGGGATTGGATTTATTCAACGAATTCAGACCTTGCAACCTGTGAAAGGTTTATAATTTTTAATTCATCATGAAAAACTTAAAGCACCACTTGGATCAATACCACTGATCCAAGGCTAGGTCTTATAGATGAATAACTTTATAATTCGTTCCGAGATCAGATTAAACTCAGATGTAAAATGAAATAAATAAAAGAGTCTAATCAAATTCTGACTCAGTCAAAGATCTGCAATCTGCAAAGAAGATTCAGTACATATCAAGCATGACTTCTCAATCAAAGGAACACATCCTTTTTACAAAAGAAATCACATATCAACACTTGTATGCTTAGGAGGAAGTAACAACAGTTCAGGGTGTTACATGCTTCCCTCCTAAAAAGATTCATCGTCCCGATGATTACATATTCAATTAACCTTCAGGTCAACCAATTTATCAGTACACAAACAATGTGACTATTTCCAATTTGAATAGTTCCAGAAATCAATGTCACAACACATTTTATTCAACCTGAATAATGTTTGCCTTCATCTGGCTTTCATAAATACTTAAAAAAAATAAGTTCATTAAAGAATGTTTTGTCAACAGATTTCATTCTGTTGAAAAAGAGAAGGAAAAGCAATTTTCATCTCTTCCAGATTTTCCCAAGTTGCACTTTCTTCGTTAAACTGGTCCCACTGGACCTTACATTGTTGTATTTCACGATTTCTTAAATGCAATTGGCGAGTTTCCAGCACTCGTGTGGGTTTAACCACGATTATTCCTGGGTCTTGGACCTGCAAGGAATTCCAATTTAAAACATGTGACAGATCTGAAACGTATTTCTTAAGCAAAGAAATATGGAAAACATCATGCATGCGAGATAAAGCAGGTGGTAATGCTAAACGATAAGCTACAGGATTGATTATTTCGACAATTTCGAAAGGTCCCACGAATCGAGGTGACAACTTGGCAGCCTTGCCAAAGTTATAGAACTCTTTCTGGGTTTAACATGAAGAAAAACCTTATCACCAAGCTCAAACCTTCTATCAACCCGCTTAAGGTCAGCATAGCTCTTCTGCCTATCCGCTGCTTCCTTTAATCTTTCACGAATCAACTTAACTTGTTGTTCCATTTCTGTGAGAATCTCTGGTCCAATTACCACTCTATCCTCAACACTGTCCCAACTAACAGGAGTTCTGCACCTTCTTCCATAAAGTGCTTCAAATGGTGCCATTTTAAGAGATGAATGATAAGTATTGTTGTATGTGAACTCAACTAATGGAAGATACTCTTCCCATTTATACTGTTGATCCATGCAATACATCCGCAACATGTCCTCCAACACTTGATTTACCCTTTCAGTTTGTCCATCCGTTTCCGGATGATATGCAGAACTAAAGTTTAGTTTTGTTCCAAGAGCTGTATTAAGTGTTTGCCAAAACCTTGACGTCATTCTTGGATCCCTGTCAGATATAATCAATTCTGGTACACCATGCAATCTGAAAATTTCATGTACGAATCTTTTGGCCAGCACTGGTGAATCATCCTTTAGATTTCCAGCGATGAAATGAGCTACCTTAGTCAGTTTATCTACAACTACCAGGATAACATCATGTTTATTCCTAGACATGGGTAATCCTTATACAAAATCCATGGTTATTACTTGCCATTTTTACTGCGGTATGCTATGAGGATATAACAGTCCAGCAGGGTGCATATGTTCTGCCTTAACCCGCTGACACTCCAAACAATGGGTCACAAAATTTATGACATCCTTTTTCATACCTTTCCAAAAGTATTGTTGTTTCAGATCAGAAAGCATCTTTGTGATACCCGGGTGTCCAGAGAAAGGTGAATTATGAAATTCCACTAACAACTTCTTCCTCAAGTCGTTCAACATAGGTACATATACCCTGTTTTCATAACGCAAGATTCCTTCATTATCAAAATGAAAACCTTTATACCTTTCATCATTAGGTTCTGCAGCAAGCACTGCCTTTACCTGCAGAAAGTAATTATCAGATTCTGAGGCACTCTTTACCTCCTCCTTGAACTGATTTCTTAATGTTATAAGAGCAGAAATGTGCCTCCTATGACTTAGAGCATCAGCTACTCTATTCTCCTTCCCTTTGATATAGCTAATATCAAAATCATATTGTGATAAAAATTCTAACCACCTTCTCTGTCTGGCATTCAGATTAGGCTGAGTAAAAATATATTTCAGCCCTAAGTGATCAGTTTTCAACTCAAAAGGTTTCCCAAGTAAGTAGTGTCTCCAGACTTGAAGTGCATGAACAATGGCAGCAAGTTCCAAATCATGAGGGGCATAATTCAGCTCATGTAACTTAAGTTTTCTACTTTCATATGCTATGACTTGATCATTTTGTAGCAAAACACCTCCAAGGCCTTCCCCAGAAGCATCCGTTACAACAGTAAAATTCCCATTAGGGTCTGGTACAGCTAATATAGGTGTAGAAGTCAACTGGTCTTTCAGACTTTTGAAAGCCGCTTCGCACTTGTCGTTCCATATGAATTTCTTATCCTTCTTCTGCAATGAAGTTATTGGTGCAGCTACCTTAGAAAAATCCTTTACAAATTTTCTATAGTAACCTGCAAGACCCGTGAAGCTTCTTACTTCATACACATTCTTTGGCGCAGACTACTTAGTTATTGCCACTATTTTTGAAGGATCTACAGAAATTCCTTCTTTACTTATGACATGACCCAAATAGTGAACTTCTGAATCAAAGAAAGAACATTTGGATAACTTACCATACAACTTTCTTTTTCTCAGAATTTCCAAAACTATCTTCAAATGCTCATTGTGCTCCTCAACACTTTTAGAATAAATGAGAATATTGTCCAAGAATACAAGTACAAACTTGTCCAGATATTCTTGAAAAATATTGTTCATTAATTTCATACAGGTTGCGGGTGCATTAGTTAATCCAAAGGGTAGAACTGTGAATTCATAATGTTCGTACCTTGTTCAGAAAGTTGTTTTATGAATGTCTTCGTCTTTAATCCTTAACTGATGATAACCAGATCGAAGGTCTATCTTAGAATAAACCGCTGCTCCACGCATCTGATCAAATAGATCGTTGATCCTAGGAAGTGGATATCTGTTCTTGACTGTTGCTTTGTTCAACATCTGATAATCAATACACAGCCTTAGTGTTCCATCCTTCTTTTTCACAAATATTACAGGCGCTCCCCAAGGTGAAACACTTGGTCTAATCAAACCTTTTGTCAAAAGTTCATGCAACTATGTCTTAAGCTCGACTAACTCTGTAGTAGTCATCCTATAAGGCGCTTTGGAAATAGGTTCAGTTCCCGGTTTGATTTCAATGGTGAAGTCAAATTCTTTCTTGGGTGGTAACCCTGGTAATTCCTCAGGAAAAACATCCCTAAAACTTTCTAACAGAAGAATTTGCTTCATATAATCACCATCTTCTTCTGAAGATTCAGATATCTTTACTACATAAAGAGTACATCCTTTATTCTTAGCCTTTTTAAGCTGCATAGCTGACAGTTTTCTAACTGAAATTTCCCGTTTCACCCCTTGAATCTCTGTTGATTCCAACTGATCGTCTAAACATTTTATGTTCTTTTCATAGCAGTCTACTTTTGCTTTATGGTCAACTAACCAATTGACACTGATGACAATGTCATACGATCCCAAAGGTGTAACATAGAGATCAACTTCCGTGGAAAATTTAGGTAAGTCAAGGACTACCCCAAAAAGACACATACTCACTGTATGAACAGAGTTATTACCATACTATACAGTCCAAGATTTATCCATTTTTCCAGCTTTTCTTTTAATTTTAGAAGCAAGTTTATTAGAAATAAAACATTCAGTAGCTCCTGTATCAAAAATAATAGTGACAGGTATGCCAAATAACTTACCCAGAACTTCTATAGGTGTTACTTGCTTTTCAGCTTACTTGTCTGCTACTGCAGCATGTATCTTATGCTGATGATTACGATCATCCTTCTTCAAAGGGCACTGATTTGCGTAGTGATCTTTTCCAAAATTGTAGAAACCTCCTACAGGTTCCTTTTTAGGCTCAAAGTTACCTCCAGTTTTGTAATTGTCACACTGTCCTCCATAGGGCTTCTGCCCATTATTATAATTTTTAACAAAATTATCCCTTACATTTCCAGCAGGCTTATTTACTACTGCTTTCTTATTGTTATCTCCTGGAAACTTACTCTTGTTTCCAAACTTTTTTCATGGTCCTTTTCTAGGTGCAAGAGAGGTTGAAGAAGGGTTTG
The DNA here is from genome assembly GCA_019776745.2 of Taxus chinensis. Taxonomy (NCBI): domain Eukaryota; kingdom Viridiplantae; phylum Streptophyta; class Pinopsida; order Cupressales; family Taxaceae; genus Taxus; species Taxus chinensis. Next base: position 466,028,385 of record CM034151.1, read on the forward strand.
CAGTCTTCTTCATCACTTCCTCTTTATGAGCATAAATAGCCTTTAATTTCTGTTCTTGCCTTATGGCCTTTTCAACAACTCCTTCCATAGTGGTTGGACTATGAACATCGACCTCTCCCCCTATCACGGGATTCAATCCCATGATGAATTTCTGTACTCTGAACTTATCGTCAGTTTGATACTGCGGTACATACTTGAGGAGTTTTGTAAACCGCTCCCAGTATTTAGTTACCGTTAGCTTCCCTTGAGCTAAGTTCTGAAATTCTGTCATTTTCTGATCATAGAAAAGTTGTGGCATCCAACGTTGCCTAAAATAGCCTTTAAATTGATCCCAAGTAATATTGGTCTCATCAATGTTTAGTTCAGCTTTACGGCTATCCCACCACAAAGATGCTTCGTGGGAAAGTTGATAGGCTCCCCAAATAGCTTTGGTTTCCTCCAAGAAGTTCCTTATTGCAAAGTACTTCTCCATTTCGCTGAGCCAGTTCTCAGCGCCATCTCCTAATGTGGTGCCATCATACTTAGGTGGGCTTATCCTTTTTATATCATTAGTGAGTTCTGCTGCCAATCTGGCCTTTTTGTTTTCTGGTTGGATAGATGCATTCCCAGCATTAACATCAACACCCATGTCGGGGTTGTCCTCAAGAGGTTGCTGATTATTATTATCAGCTTCTTCATCCTCCTCATTTCCCATTACCTATTGTTCAAGTACAGCTAAGTGATATCTTGTGTCCAACAAGGTAGCAAGGATCTCATCAATTTTTTGGGTTGTTGCCGCTCCTCCTTCAGGTGGAGCATTATTCGCAACGTTCCCCCTTGTTCTAACCATTTTATGTTACAAGAAAATTTAGGTTTTTATCAGATTATGGACACAATAGGTCCAAGAGCTGCAACCTTCAGCTCTGATACCAAGATGTAACATCCTCATTTTAGACAATAGAACAAGTAAATTTTTTTTTTTTGATAATTGCATCCTTGTTCTAAATACCTAATTTAGAACTCACAATCAAATAACCATTCTTATAAAAGACAACCATATGTAGCTGTAATGACTTGGAGTACCTCCAATCTATTCATTCCATGACTCGGTAATCTACCGATCTATTCATGAGTAATAAGAGTTGGAATTTTTATTTAACACTTCACTCTTGCGGTTCTCTTCCCTATTATGGGATTCAAAATGCTTTGACCAAGGAACCTAACTGAATAATTGTTACAATTATTCATCGGCATCTCATCCCTTAGACTAGGTGAATTAGGACAACGCAATCAGCAGCTTGCGATACTTTGGCCAAATATTTGAAACATACTGTTTATGTCTCGTATTCCTTAACGGCATACTCGTCAATCTGGAATACGCCCTTCACCCCATTCTTATGTTATGTAGAATGTCTTATACCGACTTCTGTCAGTCCCTCCTATCTTAACTTTATTCACTCTGGCACGGATTAACAAGGTGATAACGTTATATGGATGCCCACGAGGATTAGGGATACGATGACATACTGGTTCAACCCTAGTGTGTCAAGATACCCCGAATCACCAAGGAAGCCTTATAACGTGACCACATTCCTAATCGGTCCCTAAATAACTCATTCAAGATCAAAGTGTAAATCTTAGTGATCAATGCAAAGGGTGTCGTCATAAGTCATCTGCATTGTTGTAACTTCGAGAGGATCCTAATCTTCTCGGAGGTACAACCCTGCAGTTGACTTGTGTCGTCAACCTTTAAATCCACCTCGAAAAGATCTACTTATTAATATGCGTTATGCACTTTGAGTTAAAATTACATTAAATACGTTCCCCTAAGGTTAGCCTTTCCCGATCCTTGGATTCCTCATCTTAGGACATGACCTTCCTCAATAAAACCCATTACATGGTGGAGATATTAAGGCCAAGGTCTCATCATGGAGTTCTTAGAATATACATGATTCTAAGACAACAGAATTTGACAATAACTCATACACTTCACATGAGATTGCCCTTTGAACCCCATTAGGTTTATATCAGTTCTCCTAACTGAATTAATATCATACCTATTAGTATCAAGATATAAATGATTAAGAATCCAATTAAATGTTGTCTTGTCATAATCAAGACTAGGGATTAGTAATTTAATTCAGCTTGATTAGCGTTCTGCTTAGGTTTATTTTAATCCTATCTTTAGAAAGACAATGATTTAAATTTCAATTTTTCTTTCGATAGAACAAATTAGAACTACTAAACACTCATAAGAATTCAATCACATTTTCTTGTAAGCTTTCATTGACAGTCACAAAAGTCTCCAAATTATACAAAGATAACATTGCCCCTCCGTTATATAAACCGAAGAAGGTCAACTATCAAAATAAGAATACAACACATAAGTAGCAAATACTTATTTCTATTCCTTTCAGAACTATACAAATACTTTTTATGCATTCAGCATACTTGATACAATGCTCAACGGAAAAGGAACATCTTTCCACATATAGTACATTTAGAAAATCAAGCTGTAATTCATTATAAATCAAATTAAACAATCTGATCATCCGGTCAGATCTGCATTGCTTTTACCACTTACGGCATCCATCTGCAAAAATTATCAACATGGGTCAGTTCAATGAACTGAGCATGATAAGCACTAACTCTTAAAACAATTGCAATCCGTCAATTGTTTTCATTAAACACCCTGTTTAAATGATATAAAATCACCAAACAAGTAAACATGATTCAGACTATACGTTAGGAATATATCATGTCTATAACGTGTAATAATAATTTTCGTTATAGAGTAGTACTATATACTTCTCAAATATTTCATCAAAATATTAGGGATCAAGAAGAACAAAAGTATCCTAAGCAATTATTCATTGTAAATCCCAAGGTGAACAAACATCAGACAATCATGATATTCAACTTAAAAAAGAGGAATACCTTATCAATCATGATACCGTCATTATGTAAAAACAATTACAGATGTTAGTTAAACAATTATATCAACTTATAATTTACAATAGAAGAGAAAAAAACAAATTGTACATGTTTCCCTCTGAATTAGCTCATGACTAGACCGTCTTTTCAAAAGCAAGGCATTCACCTAATACGCATGCAAATAAATCAGTCGAGTCCATCAACAGCACTCTGTTTTGTTAAAACTTAAAATAAAGCAACTACAGTACAGTATCCTCTTGCCAAACAACGGTGTCTATCTACCAAGCAGACTCAGTATGACCTTGCGCAAGAAGTGACAGACAAGAAGATAAACACTGAAAAGCTTTTAGACACAAGGTCGAAATCAAAAGATCTCCTTTGTTATCGCAGTCAACCAAAGACTCATGATCATTTAAGAAATGGCATTTCCCTATGACTATGCGAAGGGATTTTTAAACGAAATCCAAGCAACATGCACAGCCACATCTATCTGGAATGTAATCAGAAAGAAAACATAACATATCACAACATAACATAACATAGTCACTTCTGAATGCATCCAGAGTTGAAAGTACGTTATTCACGACTTACTTTATAGAAGCCATATTTCATGATGTCAAGCTATTAAAGAAAACCAACAAAGCCAAGAACATTACATGTTCATACTCAGGCTTATACAGAAAACAGTAACATAGATTACCATTCGAGGATTTAAAACTAAGTCCGTAAACAGTATTCACAGTTTAGCTTTTCCAGAAACCGATATACAAGATATCTTCCCATACTCACGTAACCCAACGGTGTCGAAAACAATAGTAAACCCAACATTCTTAATTTGAAGCAGTTACACTGTTTATCTATCAAGAATTCAACTGAGTCCCAACAACAGTATACAAGGTAAAAATAGTTAATGATTCCATCTATGCCAACTATGGTAGGCATTCAAAAATCAGGCGTAAGCAAATCAAAATACTGATTTCATAACAAGGAATTCAACTGAACCTCTTCAAAATTCTCGAACAAGCTTACTCAGAAGGAATCGTAAAAGTATACCCATGGAGTCTGTACCAAATTTCATTACAATTAACAGAGGTAGTATGACCTGTTACTTCTACAAGATTCCAACGAAATTCGAATTATCAATACTCAAAGATGTATCTATATCCTCAACAGTGGACCATAATATACGATTCATTCAAAGGACTCCGCAGAGTCATTTCAATACAATAATCATATATATGAATCAATACTATCAATGGGTTGAATCCCCATAACCTCCACGCAAGGAGAAAAACAACTCTAGCAAGGTCGTATGAATACTGTAACATTGTGAGTTACCTTTTCACAAAAACTATAAAATTTCATAACAAAACCCAACCAGAATCCATAACCACCACTAAATAACAACCATGACAGAGCTTACGAAAGAAAAGGTCAATTAACTGAACAATCAAACAAATGTCCTTCAGTATCCCTTCCGACAGTTTCCACAACAAGAATCAACGAAAAGTATCCATCAACAAGCATCTCAATAGTTTGTACCCATCGAGAGAACAATTTATGGACTCACACAGAGCAGGCCTATCACATATACTTGCAATAATTTCGCATATTAAAGCCGGAATGCAAAACACAAAGAAATATAGCAACAGTTTGAATTTACTAAACACCCATCAAGGGATAAATGAAAAATCGAACCAGCATGAAGATACAGTACCAAAATCACACAAGACAACCATAGAAAATCATCTATTCCATAAATCATTTGAACAGAGTTGTTCTAATGAAATCACTTGAAAGACAACAAGATTTTTAAAGGTTAGGGCCTAACATGCCTGGATATTTGCTCAAAATTCCGAAGCAGACCACTGAAAGAGCTCGGACTTTCTTTTCCTTTTCCAAGTTAGAGCTACCAACAAAATTTTGCTATCTCCATGACATATATATTTTCCTTTCCAGAGGAAAGAGCTAGATACGCTCATACTCGCCATGCAACACAAAGAAGACTGGTGCAAAGAACCAGTGAACAGGTAGAGGAAAAACCAGAATTCGTGATAAGCCAAACAAAACATTAACTTTCCAATTTGCATGCCTTCTCACGAATTCCGAGCTTAACTTCCGAGCTCATTAATTGTATTTACTCCCACTTTCCCGCTCAAACTCCACTGCCACTGACCGCCATAGTTGGCGATAGACAAATAAAATTTCAAGACCATTTTTAAGTTTTGGCAACCTGCCACGTCGGCTCAAGTTAGCCGTTTCTAAAACTTCTACCAATACCTGTCCTTCATACTTATCCTTTGCATTTAATGACATAGAAAAGGCCGCCCAAGGTTCGCACCCCTCCATAGGTCCCCAATAATCCTTGTTCATAGTTAGGTTAGTAACTTAGGTTAGGATTTAGGATAACACCTAGTCTAACTTCATAGAACATAGTTACTAACTTAGGACGTTAGCTCTTAGCCTAGGTCTAGGTTAGATTAACACTAACCCCTAGGTTAAGTTTAGTTTTAGGTTACTAACATTAATAATTCCAGTTAGGTCTACATTCCGTATGCTCAGAAAAAGACCTACAACATGCATCCTTGAACAAGGTTAGCTCCTGTTCTGCCTTAGGCTATGGAATTATATGCAACAGAATTATTACCTGGTCCACGACCAAGATCTTCCAGATATACTTCGATATTGGGAACCATTCCATTTCACACGATCAACCTGAGTTAAGACTCAGGATTGGCTTTATTCAACGAATTCAGACCTTGCAACCTGTGAAAGGTTTATAATTTTTAATTCATCATGAAAAACTTAAAGCACCACTTGGATCAATACCACTGATCCAAGGCTAGGTCTTATAGATGAATAACTTTATAATTCGTTCTGAGATCAGATTAAACTTAGATGTAAAATGAAATAAATAAAAGAGTCTAATCAAATTCTGACTCAGTCAAAGATCTGCAATCTACAAAGAAGATTCAGTACATATCAAGCATGACTTCTCAATCAAAGGAACACATCCTTTTTACAAAAGAAATCACATATCAACACTTGTATGCTTAGGAGGAAGTAACAACAGTTTAGGGTGTTACATTAGGGTTTTCACACACTTACTTACGTTTTCATAGACCTCTCAGTGAATTCATCGCCTTAGAAAATTCACACCACCTTCTGGATATTTTTTCAAGCTATGCATCAATTACTTATACCACCTTAGGGAAACTTCCCCCTTATCTTTTAATTTATGGCTACTTGCCAAACACTAAAACTTAGTTTTCCTCCCTACTCAATTCTTGACTCTTTTGCAAACCTTATATAAGTTTTACATATTCTACATAAACTTCACAAGGCTTAAAACCATATTTATCTTCATTTCAAGTAATTCTTGATTGTATTCTCCAATATCCTATCTTTAAGGATGACTATTTTTCTCTTAGCATCAAAATTGCCACTATTAAGATTCTAGGATTATGTTTGTTCCTTTCCTAATGTTTGTCACTTTCCTTATATCTTAAACTTGTTTAAAGTGCCGTATTCATATTTAATACCTCACCATCATTTTCTTAGTTTTTTCCCTTATCCATTAACCATTCATCAAAAGCATTAAGTGATATAATTCTAACAGAATGATCGTACCTAGTTTTATTGTTCTTTCAAGACTTCTCTTGTTACTTTTAGATCTATTTACCACTTTGATTCACCTTCTTCAACCTCATGAAACCATTTCCATCAGGAGAAAATCTTCACAAGTTTACTATATGGCTGACTTATCTTTGAGTCAATTTTTCTACCCTAAACTCTCTAGACAAGGTAATATACACAACTTGATTGTATTGTCAAGATTTTTTCATATCAAAACTTTATCAACCTTCCTGAAACTCTAACTACACCTTTGTTCCATCAACATGGACATATGTACCAATTTATATAATTTTTTAGATGGTTACTTTCCAAGTTATACTCCTTTTTGTTTCTTGTCAAACCCTAAGTAGGATAAAACTCGAGAAGAGGTTTTTTACAAGTTTTTAAGAGAAAATTTATTAGTCAAACCACTAGAAAATCTTGAATTACATGTTACTCCCTTAATAAATAATTTCAACACACACAAACTCTTTGTAATTATGATTAACATGTTTTTACTAGTCAAGTTTGAGCACAAGTTAACTCAACCAACCTTCCTTTTAGATATTATTCAAAACTTCCTTTCTCTAACTGCCCTAAAGTCTTCTTGTCATCTAAGGAGAAGGTTTTCATCATTATTTAAAAACATCTAGACACAATCCAATTCAGTAAACTCATAAAATCCCTTCAAATGAAATTATTTCAATACATTGACAACTTTCACAGTCTTTTACAACCAAGATTAGAGTATTTCATTTCATCCTTTAATCCAACCCTAGTAGATCAATGAAACCTCATACATGAATCATGTAACCAAATAACATCATGATATTACAATAACAAGTTCATAAAAATTGTATTTTATTAACTCTCACTATGAGTTCATCTTTTATTTACAAGAAGCTTGTATTTTATATATTTATCTTATTAAAACTCTAGGTTCCCCTACCTCCTAAGCTTCTTCTCATGAAGCTCCTTTCTTCAAAAAACCTTCACAAACTCCTTCCTTTTTTTATCCATTTGAATTATATTTTTTTTAACATGAAAAGCTTGATTACTCTCCTAACTTTAAGCATGATTTAAGATAATTATGTTCTAATTTTATAACCCCTACAAATTGAAAAACTTAAAACATCTAGACGGTGATAGTAAAATGGAGTGCAATGTGTTGCATATACTAGGGTAGATTTTAGATGGCTTGGATGAGTTGATTTTATGTGGAGAGTTGGGTGAGATGCATTGGTAGAATGGCTGAGCTTGTCATTATCAGGTAGACAAACCAAGTAGTAGAAATTATATCAGCTAGTAGAATTTTTAGTTGCTACCAGCCGGTAGCATTTTTGGATGCTACTAGCTGACAACAGTACAACTTACTACTAGCCAATAGCATGAGAAGGTGTGAAGGCTAGGGATCATAGACGAAGAGATGAAAAGGTTATGATCAGATGTTGGTGGCATATTTAGATGCTACCATATAGTAGCATGTTAAATTGTTACCGGCCCATAGCTAACCAAGGATCGGTCAGGTGATAGTGCAGTAGGTTTCGGTAGCGTGTCGATGCAATTGGCCAGTAGCAAAACCCATGCTACCATCTGAAAGTAAATGTATGTTACCATCCCATAGTGAACGAAATATTTTTCAGGTCGTAAAGGCGTAGATCAAGGAATTATGGCACATGGTGATGGTATGGATGTTGCTAACTAGTAACAATAAATGTGTGTTACCAGATGGTTATATGAATATACTCTCAGTTGACAGCAAGAATGCAAGATAGAGAGCATTCTCCCATATGATTCTAGGAGCAATGCAACTGGTTGACATGGGAAAGAAATGTAATCGTCTAGTGGAATGAATGTTACAACCGGCTAACTCCACAAGGATTGATCTTATCGACTAACGGTTTTAATTAAGGTAATACAACCGACCGTTAGCAAGAGAGTATACAAAAGACTGAATATGGTAATATCAATGTTGATGGGCCAGACATTAATGAATATGGTACATAGTAGCTTAATGAATAATTTTATGAGGTATGGCACACATGTCTTATCCTGCAAGAAAAGTACCCTTAGGAAGTAAATTATCAAGGTTTCCCATACCTCTTTTCATAGTTTTAATGAAGGCTATCGGCTGGTCATATAAATTTTGAGTTTCCTTCTCTATATAATGTAAAAAAACCTTCATTTTGGAGGGGGGGTATTATCAAATGTAAAGGAACTCTGTAAAAATTGTTCCAGAACTCTTGTGAGTTACAGGACTTGAATTTAATAATTTTAAAAAGGATTCTTTCCTTGTTTCTACTTTGTAATGGATTTTGCATCCTTTTGGGTGATAAAATTCATGTTTTGTAACTTTTTTGCCCTAGCTTGTGTTATATTGTATTTTTTTCCTTCCATTAAATTTGTAGGTATCTTGTGCATAATTTTTTCTTCTTGCAAGACAAAAAAATTTGTGCTCCACAAAAATGGAGATTTAAATGTTGTTTTGGATTGTGGCACTTTTATCTTCCCTCTCTTACTTTGTTTTGTTCACTCACTTGGAGTATCTTCACCCCTGTTCTTAGTACTATCATCTCCATTAGTTTAGGATTTATATTTCATGTTTCTCCCTATCTCTGTGGTCCCTTTGATTTATACATTAGTGCTAGGTAGTTTCATTTTCACTTATAGGAGTAGTTTTAGCAATAGGAGTATGATGATTGAGAAACAGGGACGAAAGCCTGATCAATTTTATTAATCTCAATCAATCAACCATTACAGAGAATGGGCTGCAATATTTATAGATATTACATAGCCAAATACAAACAAACTATTAAGTTGCACAGGTGAACCAAATTCCTAAATATACAGGCTTCCAATAACATCCGGGAAGCACAAATGAATAAATACAAATATATTGTTCAAAACAATATAACTGCATGAATAAAAGACAAATATGGTTTATGAACCATATAACAAAATAACCATTATTATTTAATTAATATAATTAATTAATTAATTAAACTATGCATAATTAATATTAGGATAATAATATTTTATCCTAACATTCCCCGCCTTAATTGTGCATTGTCTGAAGAGATGAGGAGAGGAACTCTCTGGACAACTCGAACTTGTCATGTGCAAGTGACTTTGTGAAAATATCTTCTCGTTGTTCAGTAGTTGGACAAAATTGAAGCTGGATGTTGTGCTTCAACACATGTTCGCGTATGAAATGAACCTAAACCTCAATGTGCTTAGTTCTTTCATGAAAAACTGGATTGCGAACAAGTTTGAGAACACCTTCATTGTCAACATACATGGTTGTCGGTTTGTCCTGTGGTATTCCAAGTCCTTCTAGTATGCGACGTAGCCAAATTACTTCACAGACAGCTTCTCCTGCAGAACGATACTCAGCTTTTGTGGAAGAGTGAGAAACAAAGTGTTGTTTCTTACTTCCCCATGATATTGGTCTAGATCCCATAAAGAATACAAATCCAGAAGTGGATTTTCTATCATCAATGTTACCTGCATGATATGAATCCGAATATCCAGTCAAGAAGAATTTTTCATTCTTCTTGTATTCTAGACCAAGATCCACTGATCCTTTGAGATATCTCAAAATACGCTTTGTTGCTTTCCAATGACAAACTTTGGGTTCCTGCATGAACCTGGATAGATAGCTTACTACAAAGCTGATATCTGGTCTAGTGTAGCTCAGGTAAATGAGACTCCCAATCAGCTGTCGATAGAGAGTGGCACTTACCTCAGGAGATGGATCTGAACGAGATAACTGTAATCTGTTCTCCATAGGTGTAGCAATTGGTGTGCAATCCATCATCCTAAACTTCTCGAGTGTTGTCTTGGTATATTTCATTTGAGAAACAAAGATGTGATTCTATTTCTGCCATACTTCTAGTCCAAGACAGTAGTGCATAAGCCCGAGATGTGTCACGTCGAATGATCGCTTAAGATCTTTCTTCGTTTCATCAATCATCTTCACTAAAATACCAGTGATGACTAGATCATCGACATAAACTACAACAATCACCATCTGCCCCCCTTGCTTTTTGAGGTAGAGATTAGGATCGTATGGATTTCTGACGAATCCATGTTGTACGAGATGCTCATCAATCTTGATGTACCATGCCCGGGGTGCCTATTTGAGACCATACAGAGATTTCCTGAGTCTACATACCTTTTCTTCTTGATCAGGTACAACATATCCCTCAGGTTGAGTCATGTAGACTTCTTCTTGTAAATCTCCATTCAGGAAGGAACTTTTTATGTCCATTTGGTGAACTTTCCATCCAAACTGTGCAGCTAGAGCAAAGATCATCCTGATCATTTTGATCTTAGCTGTGGGAGAAAATGTCTCCTCATAGTCAATGCCTTCTTTTTGTGCGTACCCCTTTGCTACAAGTCTTGCTTTGCACTTGTCCACTGTCCCATCTACTTTGTACTTAGTTTTGAATATCCATCTGCATCTAATGGGTTTCTTCCCTGGTGGAAGATCAACAAGCTGCCAAGTGTTATTCTTCATCACTGATTGATATTCAGAATCCATGGCATCTTTCCAAGCTTTTGACTATAGGGCTTCCTGGACTGTAGAAGGCTCATCTGATTCAATAACTCTACTCATCAAAGCAAAGTTAACTTCTTCTCTTGCTTTACTGCGAGTCCGTGGTCCAGGGGTGGATGTATCCAGTGGAACATCCATTTTTCCATCTCGTATCCAGTGGGTCGTGGTTCTATCATATCACCACCATCATCCCCATCATCACTTTCATTATCTGAGGGAACATCAGCTTCTATTTTTATAACGGGTGAAAAATATACATCTTGCGAGTCTGGAGGAGGATTCTCTGCTTCCTTCTTCTCAAAAAACTTAACATCTCTGCTTGTGTAGACTTTTCTGGTCTTAGGATCCATCAATCTATACCCAAGAGTCTCTTCACTGTATCCAATGAAGATGAGATTTTGTGACTTCATGTCCAATTTATTTTTGTTCTGTTTGGGTATGTGCATGCTTGCTTTGCACCTGAATACTTTGAGGTGTACAATGGATGGTTTCCTTTTTTACCATGCTTCTTGTGGTGTAATTCCATCAAGAGCAGTTGTGGGTGCTCTGTTCAATAAATACACTATTTTTTTGTTGCTTCTGCCCAAAATGTCTTTGCAAGTCTGGAATCATCGATCATGCATCGTACCATTTCCATGATAGTACAATTTCTTCTCTCGACAACACCATTTTGCTGCGGTGTGTGAGGAGGAAGCATTTGTCGACGAATCCCGTGAGTTTGTAGGTAGTCTCTGAACTCATGACTGGTGAATTCCCCCCCTTGATCTGAGTGGAGAGTTCTGATGTGACCACCAGTTTCTTTCTCAACTGCTACTTTGAACTTTTTGAATGTTTCAAAGGCTTCACTTTTCTTGTGAAGACAAAAAATCCACATTTTCCGTGAATAGTTGTTAACACAAAGCATGAAGTACTGGAACCCAGAATGACTTGGCTACATCAGACCACAAAGATCGGTATGAACCAGGTCAAGTTTACCATGAGCTCAAAAAATACTCTTTTGGAATGAAACTCTATGTTGTTTTCCTGCTAAGTAGTGAGGACACCTGTCTGTATCCTTCTGAAGAGATGGTAGCCCATGTACCATATTACACCAGTGAAGTGTTTCAAGATATTTGAAACTTACATGACCAAATATCTGATGCCACAACTGGGCTGAGGTGGAGTTTTTAGCCACAAGTGCTTGATCATTTTTTTGAATGAAATCAAGTTGAAACATACATCCCACATTTGAGGCTTTTACAATTATTTTCGAGCCTCTGGATTTATCTCGAATCAAACACATTTTCTTGCTGGATTGACTATCAAAGTCAATTTTCAGGTTGTGATCTAGGAGTTGACTAACCGAAAGAAGATTCTTTATCAACCCAGGGACATATAGAACATCTGATAGTCTATATTTGCATGAACCAAGGGGTAGAGAAATGTTCCCAATCCCCTGAACTGTATATGAAGAATCATCTCCCAACGAAACATGATTTTTTGATGGCGTGTCCCTCATTGAAATAAACCAGTCTTTGTGGCCGGTCATGTGTCGAGTGGCTCTCGAATCAACATACTAGACATCACTAGATGACGTGGATGGTTCACTTGATCGAGCAGTGAACAAGAAGTCTTCATTGTCTGATTGTTCTTGTTGCTCAGCAATATTACCTTGCTAGTGGGGTCTTCTTTTCCAGTTCCCCTTTTTCTACCCGTGATATTTGTTAGAATGTCCCTTGTAAGATTGTTGTTGTTGTGGTCTAGAATTTCTTGATGAACCTTTCTTATAAGTGTTATACCAACAATCTTGTAAGTCATGTCCTCTTTTACAAATTGGACATCGCTTCTTCTGTTGATTGTCCCCATGATATTGATTCTGATGTTGGGACTTCTGATAGGATTTAGGTTTTCCTTTACCTTTTCTTTTCCATTTTTGATGTGAAGACAATGCCTGCTCCTCTTCATCATCCTTATTGTGCATTGCTTCCTCTTGTTGCAGTAGGTTTACTAGCTTGTCAAAACTAATTGTCGTATCTGACAAGTTTAGAGTTGTGACAAAAATGCGGTAAGAAGAAGGGAGAGCTCTTAGAACAATGGGAATGAGAGATTCATCTTCGACTTCTTCTCCTAGGGCTAGAAGTGAAGCCCTCAACTCTACAACTCTTCTTAGGAAAGCTTCAATTTTCTCATTTTGCTTGAACTTCAATGTATGTAACTGACTCTGCAAATTTAGTATGACATTCTTGTTTTTGGCCTCATATATTGTGCTCATCTTATCCCAAGCTTCTTTTGCTATTGTGGCATCTCAAATGTGGGCTTGCACATCGTCAGACACTCCAAACAAGATGTTGAGTTTTGCTTTCTGATCTGCTCTATCAAACTGTCATTGTTGTGTTGCATCAGTTGGTGATCTGGTTAGAGTACCAGTCATAATAGGCCAGATTTCTTCAAACTCAAGTTGTGTCTTTATTTTTGTCTTCCATGCAACATAGTTGCTTCCTCTGAGCAATTGTGAATCCGGAAGAAAAAATTTGGGGGCATTGGTGCCCATTTTGCAGAGATCACTGACAGGGTTTGGCTCTTATCACTCCAGGCATTAGGTCTCCCAATCTATATACCGTCAGTCTAATATACTGAACCTTTCTATATACGCACCCTTCCGATATACCCGTCGGTACATGGAAGAAGCTCACCCTTTCTATATACCTGGCGGTACGTGAAAGAATTCAATACGTGGTACCAAGACAGTACTGATGGGGTCTGTGCAATTATTGACACCGGCTCAAATAAATGTCCTCATACGCGCGTGTAACTTCGCTATATACTTGGATAGTTTCTCAGTCCAGATTTATGTCTTACAATCGTTCACAGACGGATGGGATGGTTCATAGTGTGTGCACTGTGACATTATTACTCCCCGTCAAGTTATAGGGACGATGCCCAGATGACGTTGTTGCAGCTATATTAGGCATTAAGTGTAGTAGTAGTCATGACGGCTTTACCTGTAAGCACTTCCCAAAGGCATTGTATATACCGAACACTGCGAATGAGATCTAGGATCTCGTGAGTGTTACAGAACCAATTTTATTATTGTTTTTTATTACAATTCTGCCAGTTTTTGAGTAGTTACAAAGTTTGCAGTTGACTATGGTAACCTGCAAATTAGTACAATATGCAGCAGTATATAATTTACATTAAAAAAACTGGACAATTTGAATGGCAAGAAAAAAAATTTAGTTTCACGGGTCTTGGTGGCCTCCTGAGCCCAATACGACCCAAAATGCTAAAAATTGCAAAAAAGAAGTTGAAGATGCAATTTTTAGATGGGTCCCCCTTTGCAAAAAATGTCTGAAATGAAAAAACAGACCAGATGGGAGAAAATATTTTTTTTTTTTACCCTAGCTTAGGGGTTTCTCCGCTAAATTTAGTTAGTTATAACTAAATTCAAAAAATCTGCTAAATTTAGCAGTTTCACCAAAAAATATGCCAAATGCAAAATGGGAAGTTGGGGGTGGGATTTGAACCATGCACCTCCCACTTCTAAGGCTTTCCCTCTATCCAACTTGGCCTCTTAGGGGCGCTTAGTGTAGGAATGAACAAACTTGCATTTAAAGAAAGGTAAAATCGACTTACTTTTTAAAAGTGCAACCTAGCAGAGGAGAGAGTCCACGTGGCACTTTCGTGGAGCTCGGTGGGCGTTTAGGGTTTCCTTTGCTCAAAAAACGGATCTAAAACACCTTTTAATCTCCTTGTTCGATTCTCCTTTGGCCGTTGGTTTCTTCTTTGCTGTGAGCTTGATCACTATTTTTCTTTTTTTGTTTGGCCGGCTTTCTGATACAGGTCAGTCCATGTGAAAGACTGTATATTTTGTTTGTTTGGGTGCCTTTTTGTTTGGCCACCTGTTTTTCTTCCACCACTTTTATACAGGTCGAGCGTGAGGAGTATTTGGGCGCTGGCACTGCTGCTGCCGCTTTTGCTTGTTTTTTTTTTTTTGGCCGTGGAGTATAGTGCAGGCTTTGGCGTGAGGAGGACTAGCTTTGAAAGGTGCCACTTTTTCTTTGTTTGCAAGTTCGAATCTTCCTTGCTTTGGCCAGTGCGTGGAAGCTTAGGCAAGTTCGGCTGGGGTTTGTGCCTTTAGGTACACATGCTGCCCCTCACAATTTTCTGCCTTTGGGGTTATACACTTGCCCCTCTCAATTTTTATCTTTCTTCAATGCACCATGAGCATCAATGCAAGACTTTGCTCAGCCAGATGTGACCTAGTACAACACAGTTACACAGTTGCAAATGCAACTTGGATCCCCAATTTAAACAACAAGATCTCCTTTATTCAGAGTTCACAAATCCATACACATACAGGTCCACATATGCACAGGAGCTATATTTCTTCTCTAATTTAGAGATAAAACCTGTAATGGGGTAAAAAAAAATTAATTCTTTATACCTGTAGAAATTTTTTCCTGGTGCTGAGTGCGCCAGTGCAAAAAAAAATTGCGTTCCAAACACCTGTAACTGAACAGGAGGTTGTGGGTTTGCAGGGGGTTCTAGGAAGCTACAGGAGGCAGCACTAGCTCTCCTTCTATTGCAGATTTCTTCTCCACGAATTCTCCTTCTTCTGCAACCTTCTACAACCTTGCCAGGAGCTTCAATTCACTCTGGTACCAAATGATGATTGAGAAATAGGGACGGAAGCCTGATCAATTTTATTAATCTCAATCAATCAACCATTATAGAGAATGGGCTGCAATATTTGTAGATATTTCACAGCCAAATACAAACAAACTATTAAGTTGCACACGTGAACCAAATTCCTAAATATACAGGCTTCCAATAACATCTGGGAAGCACAAATGAATAAATACAAATATATTGTTCAAAACAATATAACTACATGAATAAAAGACAAATATGGTTTATGAACCATATAACAAAATAACCATTATTATTTAATTAATAAAATTAATTAATTAATTAAGCTATGCATAATTAATATTAGGATAATAATATTTTATCCTAACAGAGTAGGTAGAGGAAGTCATCCTTCTCTAGAGGTCTATCTTAGTTCATGTCCCACAACTTGGAGATAGTCCCATGTTGTCTCAATCCCCAGGTGAATTTGATTTAAGACGGGTGTATATTTTATCTCCAACATTTTTGGCACATCCCATGGGATAGTGAAAACTTTATTTTGATATTTTCTAAGTTTTGTTATGTAACTTAGTAATTTCCAAACTTTAGAGGCTTTTTTTACACATCTAGAGACTCCATTTTTTAAATCAACCGGTTCCAATAGTGTTAGTACTCAGGTTCATGAGAAGGATATAGAAGAGGTCCTGAATATTAGGAGTGTTTGAGTACCTATAATTATCACTTGGGAGGAGAACAAGAGGAAGGATAGTTCACAGGTCACCTTCACCTCCAAATAGGAAACTTTCCATAGCACCTCATAGTATGCATTTCTTATAGTCTAATAGAGTTCTTAGACCTATAATAATGATAACACGTTACTAGTAGCACTCCTCTTTCTTTTAAGGCTCAGAATTCTATTCCAACATCTACATTTAAGAGAATCCCTTTTTCACTAGGGAAAATCATACCAC
Organism: Taxus chinensis; assembly: GCA_019776745.2. NCBI lineage: Eukaryota > Viridiplantae > Streptophyta > Pinopsida > Cupressales > Taxaceae > Taxus > Taxus chinensis. The sequence continues at coordinate 466,045,050 of CM034151.1, forward strand.
TCCGGTTGACCATATTCAAGAAATTTCTAATATTTGTGTTATTCATTAAATTTTTAAACAATATTTTGCTATTAGGCTATTATCATCTTCATTCAATGGGAGAGCTCTTCAATGCTTCAGAAGTTTTACAACTTGTTCAATCACTAATTGGAATTAGCTGGTAATAGCCCTTTGTAATCATTTTGGACAAAAGGCAGACAACCTCTCCTCGCTTGAATAGTTGACAACCATAAAGAGGGCTCCCAATGAACTCATGGTAGACTTCAATTTCACATTTTAGAAGACCTGAGAGAGAATTCTAGCCTTATAAGAAAAAATCCTGAAGGTGAATTTCTTTACTATTTAAGAGCATTAAATTTTGATTTTTTTTCATGATTCAATATATGTGGGTGCAACATTGTTGAGTTCCTATGCATTATCCTCAAGGGAAGAAAATTTTCTGATTCAAGCTAGCAAGTTAGCTCTTAGACCACCTATTCCCTTATACCCTGTATTGCCTCAAGTTGCCTAGCCTTCTATTGCTCCTATTCATGAGAAAAATTCCCAACTCATTACCTCTACATCTTACTCTCTTGCACAAAAAAAATAAGATGAGGACATGAAAGCCTTAATTATAAATTCATCCAATAAAGTTATATCTTTGGATAAGTAGCAAGCCCATTCCTATAGAAATTTTTCCAATCAGAGGTAGTCTTCAAACAAAGGCTTTAATCAAGGATATCAACCATATATGAATCAATGACCTAATCATAGGTACAAAAAAAATCAATAGAATAATAGGTGGTAGGATCAAAATTCCTCTCTTCCACTTGTAACAATTTCTCCTCTTGAGCCAAATCTTATTATTAGCTCTAGTCAAGCACTAGTCTAAGTGAAAAATAATGTGGTATATGAGGCTATGTGGTGTTTCTCATGAAATCAACCACATTGTTCATATGGTTGTGCATATGCATTGCATGATCAAACCCTCATGGTTTAACGTTATTCCAACTATCAAGAGCCATCGGTAAAAGAACCCAATCCTAATATGTAAGGAGCCCAAAAGGCCAACCAGGACACAAATCTTGTATTCTTTGGATCTAAATATTTTTTTGCTTTAAATCAAGTAGTGGGAAGCTCTAATAGACCTCGTATTAATGTTGGTGATACTATGAGATCAATGAAAATAATTTTGGAATCTCAGCCTTCAATCTCTTCTAATCAGGGAAATATAGTCAACAAGGAGAAGGAAGTTTCCACAAATAAAAGTAGAGTACCTAAGGCTCACATTTAGGAAGTTTCTCCCCAACCAAAGATGCCTATTACAGCCTTGTAGTAGCCAAGAAAGGATAATCCTATACCACAATTTCATAAATCCATGGACCTCCCTTTCAATATCATAGAGAAAACAAAGAGGACAAATGTCCATGTGACAATGTGGGATGATTTGGCTATCCCACCACAAAGGGACATCATATGTGAAGCTCTCAAGAAGATTCTCCTTGTTGACCCAGTGATTCAAAAAACACATGATGCAATCAACATTTTCCAAGAAAAAAAATAGTAAGTAATTAAATTTATCAAGACCCCTCCATTTACATGTCCTTAATTGTGGGTAAACACTTGGTACATAATTGTATGATTGACTCAAGGGATAGTACTTCTATTTTTCCAAGGAAAATTGCTGATATCTTAGTTCTTTAGTAAATCCCTTTTGCTAAAGGATTTGTACAACTTAATGTGTCCATTATTGGTGTCCTAAGACTCATAAAAGATATGAAATTAACCCTTCATGACTGCCCAAGTCTTACTACAACCCATGACATATCAGTAATTTAATTTCCTCTCGTGTTTGGTATTTTCTTTTCTAGAGACTTCATAGCCAAAGTAGGTGGCTATTTTTCCTTAGATTGGACCCATATGCTCTTAAGAACTAGGTATGGTACCAAATTTACCATACAGGATGAGCCCATATTTTCGTATCATGTTGATTCATATGATCCCACCCTTTTCTAATCAAATTTCCTAATTCAAGAAGATGAGAAAGATTCAGTATACAATTAACACCCTATTCCTCCTATTCTTGATCTATCCTTAGATGAATGGGCCAGAAGGTGTTATAAATGGGATACTTGTGATGAAAATTTGAAAACTAGACTTGGGAATTATTACATTCTTAAAGAAGGATCTACTTTTCCTACACCAGTAAATAAAGAAGAGAATAATGCTTCTGGACTATGAAATATGTTCTTTGATGATTCTAGGAGTAGAAATGGAGTTGGGGCAAGTGTTCGGATCATTTCTCTATTGAGTATAAATTTTTATTCTCTCATAGATCGTAGTTTTCATGTTCCAATAATGTGGCAGAATATGAAGCATTATTGCATGGTCTATTGATTGTAGAAAAGAGGAAGATTAAAATGTTACATATTTTTTGGGACATGGAATTGTTGATTCATCAAGTGAGAGGGAAGCGGGCCATAATGAATAATTTATTGAAATCTTATAAGCACATATATTGGGAATAGTTGGAGAGTTTTGATGCTCTCAATTTACAAGTGGTGCCAAGGAAGTTAAACAAAGAGGAAGATCAAATGGCAGCCTTTGAATCGCAATTCTCACCTGCCAAATATTTTTTCAACGGAAATGAGCATTATATCATGGTGATAATCATGCCATCCATTCTGTATAATGAGACCAGTTGGTAGGTTTTTGATAGTGGTGAAAAAAATGTTCAGTTCATCCAAAATGAGGTTGAATTCTCATTAGAGATGCCATCTGATTTGCATGATAGCTACAGTGACTAGTTTATTCAACTAAAAACAAATAAATTTCCAAAGGGTCTGATCACCTTGGAGCATATTTTTATCCCTTATGATGAATTCAAAGGGGATGAAAATAATATAGTAGCAAATAAATAAAATTGTCAATCAATCACAATTGCATAAGGAAAGGGGCTTCTGCTAGGAAAGGTACGTAATAATAATGAGAAACAAGCTTTCATTTCCTTGTGTCAAAAATTTAGTGATGTGTTTTCTTGGGATTATGAGGATCTAAAGGGATTTAATCTAAATATTTTCCAACATTTCATAGATCTTGATCCCAATGTCAAGCCAATTAGGAAAAAACAAAGGTCGTTCAACCCTAAGATAGAGCCCCTCATGAGGGAGGAGTTATCCAAAATCATTGAGGAAAAGTTAATTTTTCCAATCAAATACTCCACATGAGTGGAAAATCTTGTCCCAGTTTAAAATAAGAATGGGGAAATCAGAATTTGTGTTGATTTTTGAGATTTGAACAAGGCTTCCCTTAAGGACCACTACCCTTTATCCTCCATAGAGCATATTTTGCAAAATTTTGTAGGGGTTAAAAGGTTCTCATGTTGGATGGGTATTCATGTTTTAACCAAATCAAGGTTAGGGAAGAGGATCATTTCAAGATTACATTTACAACAAAATGGGGTAATATGCCTATCATAATATGCCTTTTCGTTTGTCAAATGCAAGTGCCACATTTCATAGAGAAATGGACATTGCTTTCAAAGGTTACATCGATGAGTTTGTCCTTGTATACTTGGATGATATTACTATCTTCTCAAAGAAGAGTAAGGATCAAATCAACCACTTGGATAATTTATTTAAGATATGTAGGGAATTTGGGGTGTCTCTTAATCCCAAAAAGTGTACTTTAGCCATATTGGGACATATTGTTTCTAAGGATGTCATTGCCATTGATCCAGATATAATTTTAGCCATCCTTTCTCTCTCTTTTCCAACTCATAAAAATCCTTGCAATCATTTCTTGGCAAGATTAATTTTGTTGGAAAATTTATTCCTAATTTTGTAGGATTATTCAAGCCCATCACTTTGATGTTAAGGAAGGATTCAACTTTTAAATGGAAATCTAAAGGGAAGGAAAGTTTTTCCAAAATAAAATAGGAAATTTCTCAAGTTCCTACACTTGTCAATCCTAGCTATGGTAAGGATTTGTTTTTATATGCATATGGAGTTGTTTTTATTATTGTTGTTGTTTTAACACAATAAAATTATGAAGGTATGGAACATCCAGTGGCATTCTTCCATCAAACAATAAAGGACTATGAGTTAAAATATAGTCACATTGAAAAATAGGTATGTGCCATCACGAGAGCTTTAAATAAATTCAAAAGAATGTTTTACACCAATCATATCAAATTTGTGGTCTCACATTCTAGTGTGAGAGACTTCATTATGGGGGAAGATATTAATGAGAAGAGATTCAGATGGGTCACTAAAATAATGGAGTATGATGTGACTATTAAGGCCACAAAACTAGTAAGAGGGAGACCACTTTGTGAGAAGATTTCTTTGGATGCTCAAGATAATTAAGATAATCCTTCGTGAATGAAGAACTTCCACAGGATGTTGAGATTCAACATGATGAAGGAGGTGCAACCAGTAGTCATATCTAGATGAGTGATATGATCACCTTCCTATCTACCAGTGCATACCCTCGTGGTCTAATCAAAACAAAAAGGAGACATCTAAGGTTGTAGTCCATTCCCTATGCACTGGTGGATGGTATTTTATTCAAGAGAAATATTGATGGAGTCTTGCTAAGGTGTAGTAAAGGTGATCAATCATAAAAAAATTTAAAACAATTTCATGATGGCTTATTCAGTGGTCATTTTTCAACCAAATCCACAACAATGAAAATTCTAAAGGCATGTTACTTCTAGTCCACATTATTTTTTTATTGTCACAAATGGGTCAGAAAATGTAAGGAATGTGCTTTCTTTACTGGCAAGAAGAGGTTGGCAGCTCTTCCACTTCATCTAATTCAAATAGAGGGCCATATTCTCAATGGGGCCTTGATTTTATCAGTATGATCAACCCTCCATCAAGTGCTAGCCACAAGTGGATCTTAACAACTGAAAATTATTTTAATAGGTGGAATGAGGTTGTGCTAGTGAAGGAACCAATTGAATTAATCATTATTTACTTCCTTGAGGAGATTTTTAGAAGGTTTGGTGACCCATAGACCATTATTTATGATAATTTAAAGGCTTTCCTAGGATCTAATATTTCCAATTGGGCTCTCGGAATTGGTGTTTGTCTAAAGACTTCTTCCAATTATTACCCTCAAGGTAATGGTTTGGCAGAATCTATTAACAAGAACCTGATAAGGATTATGAAGAAAACAATGGACACCAATCAAATAAAATGGCATAAAAAGGTGAGGAATGCTCTTTAGATTGATAGGATTATAATGAAAAATGTAATTGGCACCTCTCCCTACAAGTTTATCTATGGAAAATAAGAAAGGTTACCTCTGTCACTAGAATTTCCTTCGCTTAAGTTAGCCTAGGAACTGGAATTTGAAGGGGTAGATCAAAGAGAGATCAGGATTCCATAATTGGTTGAGCTTGAAGAACTGAGGAATTATGTCATAATCATAATAGAGCAGCATCACAAATCAACTAGACATTGGTTTTATAAAAAGGAAAGGTTTCAGATGTTCAGATTTGGGAATTTGGTTTTGAAATGGGATGTTGATAGAGCCAAACTAGGGAGACGCTCCAAATTTGATGCAATTTGTAGTCCATATATTATTAATGATTGTAAAGAAAAAAAACATTTTTAGTTGACTAATATTGATAGAAATACAGTACTAATCCTAGTTAATGGAATTTATCTTAAGCATTCCCATTAGGTTATCTTATTGCATCATTATACATATTAGATTAGATTTGTAATTCCTCCAAGTGCTTGCAGCACACTCTTCTGCTAGTAGTTTACGTTTTCTTTTGTATAAGTGTTTGTGCACACTCTGCATGTTTTACTTCAACTTGTATGATTTTCATGTTTATACATAGTTGTGTCTTTTGTTGTTGTTTCACTTTCCAATTTTAGGAAGAGCATTTATTTGGCCTCAAAAAATTAGTTACCAGCAAATTGGACAACTTAACAAATTTGGATGGTGATAGTAAAATGGATTGTAATGTGTTGCAGATACTAGGTTAGCTTGTGGATGGCTCAACCAAGTTGATATGATGCAGTGAGCTAGGAAAGATGCGTTGGTGGAATGGCTAAGCTGGTCATTCATGAGAGGACAAGCCAGGTAGCATAAATTTTATTGGTCAGTAGAATTTTTGGATGCTACCAGAAAATAATAGTTGACCCTACTACCAGCTAGTAGCAAGATAAGGTGTAAAGGTGAGGGACCGTAGGAAAAGAGCTTGCACTCAAGTGCCAGTAAAATATTTAGATGCTATAGGCCGGTAGAATTTTATGCTACTGTCCGGTAGCATGTAAAATGATATTGGTAGATAGCTAATGAAGGACTAATCAAGTGGTCGTATAGTACATAATGGTAGTGTACAAATGCTACCAGCCGGTAGAGAAAACCATGTTACTGGGTCACAACAAATGTATGTTATCGGTCGGTAGCAAAAGAAACAGTGTTCTGGTGATGACAGATGGTGATGGTACAGATGTTGTCGAACAACAGCAAGGAATGTGTGCTACTATCCTTTTGCAGAATATTCTATCAACTGACATGAATAACCCAATATAGAGAGCATGCTCCCGGCCAACTCTAAGGGCTATGCAACTGATCAACATGGGAAATAAATGCAACCATATGGTGGCATGAATGTTGCAACTGATTGACACCGTAAGGATTGATTCTATTGAACGACAACTTGAATTAAGGTAATGTGATTGGACTTCAGTGTGTGAGCATGCAACTGACTAAATAAGGGAATATCAACGTTGACAAGCTGGGTATTAATGAATAGGGTACAAAGTATCTCAATGACTAGTTTTATGAGGTATGGTGCCCATTTCTTCTTCTACAAGAAAATTACCCTTGGTAAGTGAATTAGCAGGGTTTCCCATACCTCTTTTTAGAGTTTTATGAAGTATTTTGGTTGATGTCAAAAAATTTGAGTTTCCTTCTCTATATAATGTAAAACTCCCCTCATTTTGGAGGGGGGATATTATGAAACATAAAGGAACTCTGAAAAAATTGTTCTAGAACTCTTGTTAGTTACAGGCCTTAAATTTGAGCATTCTACAAAGGATTATTTCTTTGTTTCTACTTTGTAATGGATTTTACATCCTTTTGAGAAATAAAATTCATGTTTTGTGGATTTTTATTCCATAGCTTGTGTTATAGTGCATTTCTTGCCTTTCATTGCATTTGCAGGTATATTGTGCATACTTTATTCTTCTTGTAAGACACAAAACTGATGTGCTCCACAAAAATAACAATTTAAATGTTGTTTTATACTGTGGCACTTATTTATGCCCTATCCTACTTTTTTTTCTCCTATTTTCAATCACTTGAAGTATCTCCACCCCTTTTCTTGGTGTTATCACCTCCCTTAGTTTAGGATTTAGATTTCATGCATCTCCCTTTCTCCTTGGTCCCTTGGAAGCATAAATTATTGTTAAGTAGTTTTATTTTCCCTTCTTGGCATAGTTTTAGCATTAAGAGTAGGTAGATGAAGTCAGTCTTCTCTGAAGATCTGTTTCAGCTCAAGTCCCACAACTTGGAGATAATCCCATGTTGTCTCAAGCCCCAAGTCAATCTGATTTGGGACGGGTGCATATTTGAGCTCCAACAATAACCATGGGTCTTAACATCCCTTTCCCAAGGTTTAACACCTTATTACCACTCATGAGGTATTAAAATGACCTCTCACATCATTAGTCACCCTTGTACTTACATCAAACCCCATTACATCAACTTAAATTTTTCAAATTTTAAAACACCCATTTTTTAGGGAAAATATACATGAGGCTCCAAAACACACATAGAGGATTCAAAGATACTATAGTCTCTTCAAGATACACCTAATGGACCTAATACAACCAAAATAGTGAATGAAAACCAAAATTGACTATGTACCATGATGCTCCTACATCATATCTCTTTCATCTTTTGTTATTTCCTCTTTCTCCCTTTTTCCTCTCTCTTTCTTCTTGTGGCACATTAGCTTCATCAACCCCTTCATCATCTCTATTTCCTATTCTTCCATATTCTTTCTTTCCAAAAATTATTTTTCACCTTGTTACAAGTCTCACTTAGCTTCTTCTATACACCTAATCTAGTGACTTCTTCTTCTCTTTTTCTTGTCTTTTTTTCTTCTTTCAAGGGATCATTGCCACTTTACCTCTTATAAGAACCTCACCAAGGACTTCTACCTTGTATTTTGGCACCTATTTCTCTTCTTCTTCAACCCCTAAGTTTTTTTCACCTTGGATAAATATTCTATCTTCTTGATCTTCTATTTCAAGCCTTCAGAAGGCTATATTTTCTTCCACTTTATTCACTATCTTCTCTTCTTTCAACTTAAATTTTTCTTTCTAAGAGAAAATAACCTACTTTGATACCAAATGATGTATAGATCATTCAATAAACAAAACCCAAATCAATTTTTAGAATAATTATTTACCAAAATCACCAAAAAATGTATTTTAACCTTGCTCCCAAGTAGTCTGAATTTTCCTATAACCACAAAATTTCACAAATTGACTGACTCAAGAGCTAAAAATTCATTACACCTATTATACATCACCAATACATCATGTTAGGATACTTCATCAAGTTTCAAATCATTTTTTTCCACCATTCCTCTTGTAGACCTTAATTTCTCCTTGTAGCCCTCCTAAATTCCTTTTTCTGACATAAAACACAAAATACAAATAATCTTTCTTCATTGGTAAGATTTTTATTCTACCCCTCCAGGTGTCTACAAAGTTTCACCAATCAATTCTGATTCTAAGAAAAATTATTCTCATTCTACCATATTTCTCTAGGTCTCTCAGCTAGCCCTAATTGCATACAAATCTCTATGTTTGGGATAATATACCAACTTTAAATCCAAAATCTTTATGTTTATGGATACCCAGTTTGCTTTTGTTTCTTCAAGCAAAATTTCATGACCTAACTCCAACACAATTCTTTCAACACCAACTTTCTTCTTTCAATTAGGTCTTCTTAAGGACTAGCCAGGGTTTCTAAGAATTTTCTATGGTTTTAGGAATTTTATCAAACCCCTAAGCATCTCAAACTCCTTCCAACACTCTTTTTTAAGATATTTCCAACATTCTTTCACCTTCCTCTCACTATCTCACTCATTTTCTAACTTTTAGCCTTCTTGGTTTCTAATAGGTTTAGCTTAGGGTTTCATGGATTACTTAGGGTTTAACACTTTCCGTTATTCTCAAAATTTTATAATCACCTTTTTCCACCTATTTTCATCTTGAATAAGCTATTTACAACATTCATTTACCTTTTACCCTTCAACTCCTCAAATTTTCATGTTCTGGCTACCTTGCTCTTGTCTAGTTCTACCCACCAATCAGTCTTTTGCCCCCTTTTTTAATCATCACTTTTCTTGGTTTTAGTTCCAATCACAACTCACCACTTTGACACCAATGCACTCCCTCAATCATCCTACTGATTATTTCATATATCCTTTCTTTTTTCATTCCTTATTCCCTTGAAGTTTCATGTGTTCTTATTAAGTTCTCAACTTTGCTAAAACATGGCAGTCTTATTTGAATTCTTATTGATGTTTCTGTTAGAGTAGGTATTTACCTTAGCTCATGTTCACCTAGGTGCTTTATTTACCTTTATTGTATTTATCCTCACCCACTTATGTGTGTGGATATTTATTTTTATTTATTTAGATATTAGGGGGATATTATCTAGTTGTTAGGTATAGTTATTTCCTTTATCCATGGTATTGACTAGTTCTTTCCTTGATCTATGGTATTGACTAGATCATTGATGTCTAGTTCTCTCCTAAATCTATGGACTTGACTAGTTCTTTGATGACTAGTTCTTTTCTTGATTTATGGATTGATCTACAACCTTGACTGGTTCTTATATTGTTATTCCTTGCCTATATAAGCAAGGCCCATTCTCATTATAGTTCATTGAGTTCCATAATAATATATGATTTTGTTTCTAATTTGTTTGCAAAGGTCTATGTAAAGTTATTCTAGTGAATTACTTTCATCTTATTGATCGTGGTTTTTTATTAGCATATGTGTTCTTGGCTTGGTACTATTTGGTTATCGTTCCTTTTATGGTATCAGAGAAAGATATTGTTGTTGACATTCATATGTAAGTTTCATTTTGGAAAAAAAAAAATCATATTCATATATTCGGGATTTGGACGTATTTTTTTGCTGCATACATTTTTATGTAAAATAGAGGATTCCATTAGATCTAGGTGGAAAAACCCTAAGATTGGCTATAAACTTGACCATTTCTAGGGTAGTCATTTTTTTAGTTTTTTTGTTGCTGCAGAGAAATGCACTGGTTTACCTCATGAATTGTGCTAGAAAGGAAAGAAAACCAGAAATTATTTTTCTGGGTTTCTCGAGATCTACACTGGGTTTTTTATGTTTTGATCAGTAACTCAGTTTTTAGTGTCATTTTTTGCAAAAGTGCTTGTTCTTCCATTCTCTTTCCATTGGAAACATTTATTTTGAAAATTGCACTATAATTATAAAGTGTCATATTGTAACACACACTCATTATAAAGTGCCAAAATCTGGGGGGGTCTTGTTTCATTGCTTGGTTCTTGCATTTCTTTCAGTGTTTCTTAGAGGATGACATCTTTATCTACTTCTGAATTAGATCATGTTGATCCATTAACAACACATAATTACCACACATGGAAACTAAGAATGGAAACAATAATCAAGCGAAAAGGATTATGGGCTTTAATTTCTTCAGAACAACCAGTGTTCACTAGAGAATATGAGAAATTTTAGTACCAATGCAAATTTTATGAGTGTATGAGTTTGATAGGAACTTATGTAAGTGACAGTCTTTTGTTTCATTTGGAAAAATGTGACTCTCCTTTCAAAATATGGGAGAAATTGGAGGATTTATTTAGTAAGGTAGATCATATGAGATCCATGCAAATCGAAATTGAGATCACCTCTCTTAATCCTAAATATTTTCTAAAAATTATAGACTATCTTACCAAGTGCAAGCATTTGTTGACATAGTTGAAGGGGAGTGGAAGAGATAAGAAAGATGAAGAGTGTGTTTACTTGATTCTATCCAAGTTGAGAGGACCATTTCAAATATTTTCTTCAACCTTTTTCTCTAGCATGGATGCCTTATGTGACAAATTCAAAATGCCTAACTTAGAAACATTTTGTGAAAGACTTACTAAGGAAGACTCCAAATTTTCTCACCTTGAGTCTTCCACCTCTCAAAAGGCATTAATTGCATCTAATCCTAAGGGCAAGGGAAAACCAAAAAGTAAAACTAAATCCACCCCTTCTCCATCTCAAAGTGCTCCTAAATGCAAAGAAAACAACTCTAAACCCAAGGAGTCTTCTAAATCCAAGAATAAGTCTAGCCTTTCATGCTCTTTTTGTGGGGGTAGTGGTCATGAATAACATAGGTGTTATAAGTGAATACAAGCCTTAGAGGATGCAATCAAGAAACAAAAAAAATATATCTCCACTCCACCTCCTTCTAATCAACATGAAAAAGCACTTAATGTTGTTGGGAGATCTTAGTCACCACTTGCAGACAGTTGGGTTATAGATTCTGGTGCTTTTCATCACTTGACTTCTTCCAAGGAGTCTTTTGTTTATCTATGTTTTAGTTCTACTTCCAAAATTGAGGTTGGAGATTCTTCCTTTCTTTTTGTTGAGGGAAAAGGTGATATACAAGTTGACAGTGGTAGTATCCAAGATGCACTATATGATCCTAACATCAATACAAATTTTCTTTCTACAATACAAATTTTCTTTCTATATATCAAATGTATCATTTTGGTCAAGGGAAAACAAATACTTTTACACCACATGGGGCAGAAGTAAAAAAAAATTGGATCCTTATTCACTTGTTTCTCAGGGTATTGTTGATCATAGTTCTAGACTATATCACTTTGAGGGTTTTGATGACCCATATTCTATAGGGATAGGATTGGTTTCTCATACATATTTTGAGAGTAAGCTTTGGCATAAAATATTTGGACATCTCAATTACAAATATTTTAAGGAGTTGAGCACTCATGGTATGGATAAATGGTCTTCCTAGAGTTTCCTATCTTGAGGGAGTTTGCTCATAGATGTGAATTAGGGAAACAACACTAAGATCCATTTCCTGAGAATTTTTGAAAGATATCTTCTTCACCTTTTAAGCTTGTGCATAGTGACTTGATGGTTTTTTCCTACCCCCTCTTTCAATAGAAGCTAACTATGCACTTACCTTTACTGAATAATTTTTTGAGGTGTACTTGGGTTTATTTTATCAAGTACAAAAGTGATGTTTTTTCACACTTTAAAGTCTTCAAGGATTTGGTTGATAAACAATCTTCTAGATTTGCATAAAAAACCTTTGTACATTGATAATGGGGGGGAGTACTTCAGTAATGAGTTTTTCTGATTTTTTAGAAAATCAAGGCATTATTCACTATCATTCTATTCCTCATACTCCACAATAGAATGGCTTAGTATAATGGAAGAATAGAACTTTGAAGGAAATTGTCTAACTGTAAGTTTACATTCTAGAGATTTACCTCCTATCTATTGGGTAGAAGAAGTTAATTATGCTAACTAAATTCATAATTGCACACCACACAAAACACTTGAGAATTTGACTCCAGAGGAAGCTTGGTCCAACACTAAGCCACATGTCTCATTTTTTCAAGTCTTTGGGAGCCATGTTTGGGAATTTGTGCCAAAGAAGAAAATGAAAGCTTTGGATAAGAAGAGAAAACCCTTGATATTTGTAGGGTATTATGAGGACATGAGAGATTATCAAATTTTATATCCTAATACTCATGACGTTCTTTTTTCAAATACATGTTCAGCTTGATGAGTGCTTAACTTCTTGTGATTCTTCATCTTATTCTATGCTTCTTCTTCTTCTTCATCTCATCTTGAGGATCCTTTCTTTGAGGAGGTTGACGAGGAGGCTATAGATGTCGTTGATGATCCTGTTCGCATTGATGTTGTCACTATGCCTAAGTGGGATAACGTACTACCAGTTTCTGACGCCAACACCTTTTATACAGGATCTTCCGCACACTAGACATCATCACGTAAATTCTACAGTTTCTAGTACTTTTTTGTATCAGGCAGTTTCTAAGGATCCATAGTCCTTTTCAAAGGCTCATGGGATATAGGAGTGGGATGATGTGATTGAAGCTAAGTATTCTTCTTTGATGAAGAATCATACTTGTGATTTGGTATCTCTTCCTAATAGGAAGAAATATGGTTAGGTGTAAGTGGATATACCAAACCAAATACGTAGCTGATGGGGTTCATTGACAAGTATAAGGCTTATCTTGTTGCAAATTTTATTTTCACAATTTGAAGGTATTGATTAATCTGAGACTTTTTCTCCTGTTGCCAAGATGGATTTTGTATGCCTTGTACTTTGTTATTGCTACATAATAAGGGTGGCTTGTATAACTAGATAGAAATAAAGAGTTTCCTTTTTACATGGAGATTTACAAGAGGAAATCTACATGGAGAAACCGGCTAGATTTGTTCACAAATATTCTCTTTTTTGTAGGCTCTGAAGGTCTCTCTATGGTCTCGAACAAGCCCCTCGGGTTTGGTATGAGAAGATGGATTATTTTCTTCTATCTACTATTTTTGTTTGTTGTAACTCCAATCATACAATGTATCTCCAACATGTTGGTGAGGATATTTTTATACTTGTCTTGTATGTTGATGATTTGTTACTTACTTGCAGCTCTTCTTCCCACATTTAGACTATTTAGAGGGCTCTTTATATAAAGTTTGACATGACATATCTTGGGTTATTGAATTATTTCCTTGGACTGTAGATTTCTTAGACAGATTCAGGGATTCATTTGTGTCAGCAAATGTACACCCATGATCTTCTTCAGTGCTTCGATATTGTTGATTACAAGCCAAGTCCATCTCCATTTCAGTCTAGGGTTACTCTTACTTCCACATGTACCACACCACTTTGTAATCCTACATTATATAGGCAGTTGGTTAGGAGTCTCATGTAATTGACCCATACTCATACCTGATATTTCATTTGTAGTAGGGCTTGTATCTCAGTTTGCACATTCTCGTCGTAGCAGTCACTGGTAGGCTGCTAAAAGGATTTTACGCTATTTGCAGGGAACTTCCCTCTTTGGCCTACACTATACTAGGGGTTCTACTCAGTTGGTTGGGTATACAGATTCAAATTGGGCAAGTTCTATTGATGACATGCGTTCCACTTCTAGCTATCTTTTTTGTCTTGGTTCTTCTCCAATTGCTTGGGCATGCAAAAAGCAATAGGCTATTGTGCTTTCATATTTAGAGGTAGAGTACAGGTCAGAAGTTACAATGAGTCAGTAGATTCTTTGGAGTTGATAGTTATTAATAGAGTTTGGATTCGCATAGGATTCACCGACCATACTTTGGTCTGAAAACCAAAGTGTAATTCACATTTATCACAACCCATTTGAGCACCAGCGACCCAAGCATATTGAGATACACATCCACTTTATTTGTCAGCACATTTAGGATGGATTTCTTTGCTTGGACTACATTCCAACTCAGTAGCATGTTTCAGACATCTTTACGAAGCCTTTTGCATCACCTCACTACCTTGATTTGTGTGGAATGCTTGGACTTTTGGAGGTTTTTCTTGGGGGTTGTTCGTGAGAAAATATTCCTTCTTCTTCTTCTTTCTCTTTCCTTATCTCAGGATTCTTTCCTTGTTTTGGTTTGATCTTCATGGATATATTTTACATGAGTACCTCATCAAGCCTAGTTATCGGGACTCATATTGTGGACATGTCACTTCTATTTTTTCCCCTAGCTTCAGTTTAGGGGGGTGTTAGAGTATGTATTTACCTTAGTTCATGTTCACCTAGGTACTTTATTTATCTTTATTGTATTTATCCTCACCCACTTATGCGTGTGGATATTTATTTTTATTTATTTAGATATTAGGGGGATATCATCTAGTTATTAGGTATAGTTCTTTCCTTGATCTATGGTATTGACTAGATCCTTTATGTCTAGTTCTCTCCTAAATATATGGACTTAACTAGTTCTTTTATGACTAGTTCTTTCCTTGATTTATGGCTTGATCTACGACCTTGACTAGTTCTTAGATTGTTATTCCTTTCATATATAAGCAAGGCCCATTCTCATTGTATTTCATTGAGTTCCATAATAATATATGATATTGTTTCTCATTTCTTTGAAAAGTTTTATGTAAATTTATTCTGTAGAATTACTTTCATCTTATTAATCATGGTGTTTGATTAGCATATGTGTTCTTGGCTTGGTACGATCTAGTTATCGTTCCTTTTAGATTATCAGAGGATAATTTATCATTTTCAAGACTTAAAACATTCAAAAAACATTCTATAAATTTTTAAACAAATGAATTCATCCCTCATTCCTTAGGATCTAAAGTTAATTTACCTTAAACTAAATTATCATAGACTTGTCTTAAGTGATTGTATCAACAGATTTTCATTACTCTCATCATTGACCAATTTTTACTAAGGCTTTTGAAACTATAGATCTTAGTATTTCCTTCCTTATCAATTAATAGAGACTTTAAAAACCTAAAAAAGTTCATAATAAGTTTTTCTCATTAAAATATTGCCCTTAATGCTTTCAAAATTATACACTAACACAATCAGTCTTGCATTTTTCAAGTTTGAACACAAATGGTCTTTGTCTTCTTTAAATCAATTCTTTATGATCATCTACAACACATTTTGAACATCTATATCACCTTATTTATTCCTCTTTTATTATTCAAATGGAAATCAAGACTCATTTCATCAAATGGTTTCCTCTGAGGTTCGTAAAAATTTTATACATAACCAAGATGGTATTTTAACTTTTAAATTGATCAAATCCTCTCAACACTCTCTGAAACTTCTTATACCCTCTTGTCACCTACAACCCTCACTATCTACAATTTTAGACATGATTCTATGGATAAATCACAAGGTATTTAATTTTTTCTCAATGAGAATTCTTGAGACAAGGTATGTAGACTGAAAATATATATTTTTATTGCCTTCATTTTTCATGAGTTCTAGCATTTTCCAAGGTTTACTTAATCAATGAAAAAACTCTATATACCCTTATTATCCTCTCTACTACATGCGAATCTTCCTAAATTATTAAAAACCTTATGTCCCCTATCTATAATATTCTTGGCACAAATTTTACCCATTTGAACTTTCTCTATCCTCTTAATCTTCTTTACTATTCCACCTAAGATTGTTACTTCAAAACCCTTATTAATGAGATACAATTGAACTTCTAAATTTTTACTTCTTTGAGAAACCTTACCAAATTTTTATAAAGATTCTCAAAATACTTATAATATCTTACCTTACTTATAAAGTTTCATATTTTTACTTACTCATGATTGTCCTTACTATCATTTTTACCTCTTTAGAGAATTATTATGTTCTCCTTGAGTTTATACAAAACTCTCAACCCTACAATAACATTCACATATCATTATGTTGAGGTATTAACTGCTTCATGGGGAATCCAACTTTTAAAATATTTGAAGATATCTAATCTGTGGATTGAAGGAGATTCCATGAACATATTGAATTGTCTTCAAAGAAAGTCCCCCTCAAGATGGACCATCAAAAAAATAATTGAAGATGTTAACCTCTCATTAACGGCCTTCTCAAATTATTTAATTTCTCACACCTTCAGATAAGTAAATAAGGTGGTTGACTTCTGTTTAAATATTTTTTGTGACTTCTGAGTCTCTCCGACATTGGATTAGGAATGATCATACACCTCCTGAGATTCTAAATGTCGTTATTAGTGAAAGAAGAAAAGAGCAGAGTTGAGGTTCCTTTGAAGTGTGGGTTATTGGTTATTTTGGATTTTTATCCCTTTCTTTCTTTGAACCTGGTGTGTTGGGCGACTAGATTTTTGGTTCTTTATGTTCTTGCCCTCGATTTTCTAGATTGCTAGTTTTTATCTATTTTTTTTGTTTTGTGTTGGTTTTCGTTATTTCACCAGTTATTTTTATATTTGGTCTTGTTTTGACTCTTGAGATATTTATGGTAATATCTAGGTTAAATATCCTTATGTAATAGGGTATGGACCCTATCAAACCCTCTTTTTACTAAATATCAAAAATAAATTCACATATCATTCGTAAATTAGTTTCAAGCACAAGATCCAAGCATTCACTATACAATATCATAATGAACCATCATCTACATCTTTGAAACCAAAAGAATCTCCTTTATTGATAAACCATGGATTTTATAATGGCTTCATGAGCCAATAGGGTCTATTACATAGTACTTTCACTAGAACCAACTTCCTACACCACCCTTATCTCTCCTTAATTTGAATACATGATGAATCCCTATCAAATGAAAAATAATAAGGTGGTTATGGCTTCCACATAACTAACCCAACCTTGATTAAGCTAACCCAAGATGATTTAAATCCCGATAAGGGTAATGGAGTCATGAAAAGGTTCTTTATATGAATCATAACCCTGATTGCATTATTTATGAATTTTGTACTAGCACCTAGCTCTATTAGTATGATATGATTTAATTTAAAATATTCAAAATTTAAATTTGGAGGGAAAACTCGTTATTTTTCCTATAGATTCCAAATGTACTAATACATATCATGACCAACTCAAAATGACCCTATACTACCATAACACCTAATGAAAATAAAAAATTGTAACATTTACAAGATGCTCCTACATCAATTTTCCCATTTGACAAGTTATTTGATGGCTTGGTTCTATTATAAATTTCCTTTCTGATGTTTTTTTACATCACCTTCTCCTAGCCTTGGAGCTGCATGTGAAGTTTTGCTGCCATAGTTTGGTTCAAGCATTTTTTTATTTTAATGTGGGACCAAGTATTGTCGATAAGAAAAAATAATTATTTGTATTTTGGCCGTGTGTTTCTTATGTGGCATTTACATGATCAATAGCATTGAACTTGGGGAAAAACCTAAGGCCATGGGTTGAGATCATGAGGAATGAAGGTTATGGAATAAATGGGACTGCATAAAAAAGGTATAGAGTGATCAAAAGTAGGGATAATAGTGTGCAACTAAAGGAAACAAGTGGACATAATGAGTGCAATGTGTGAATAAAAGGAATAAATGAGGATTGTATAGGGTGAATAAGGATAATAGCAACATCTCTCAAATGTTTTATTCTATCCCACATGACTAAGTTTGATCATATCCAAATTTCGGCAGCCCCTTAAGCCACCCACTCAAGAGAAGAATGCATCAACAACCTCTACATAAAATAAAGATTAGAAAGCATAAAAACTATGGTGTATATAGTATCCATCACTAAATCTTATGTCAACCTTAGTATCTATAAATTTTACTCAAAATTATTTTTATTTGAATTCCACATCAAATCTTTTACTTTACTAACATCATCAAAAAACTAAATTGCTACATCAAATGGGTGATTTTTTATATACAACTCAAAAGTATATATAAAATGAAAAGTAGTATGTTCTTGTAGGAGTTTTAAAGTTGTATAAATTATCCATATTCATACAACCACCCTCAAATTTTTCATAAAAAAACATCCATCAAGGTTATTCCTATAGGAATAAGATGGGGATGAATACCTAAGTTTACAAAAAACATTTTCTTGGTAGTCGAAAACATTTTTCGTTACCATTTTTTGACAACTTAATTTAACTATTGATTTTATTGCCCTTATAAATTTTATATGGGAATTTATATCCTTAACACATTGTTATGAGAAATTATAAATCTAGGTATTTCTACTTTCCCTAACTTTTGAAAATCAAAATCCTCATATTCCTTTGAGTTCATTCTCTAGGGATGCAACAATCCCCCATCCTTTTCTATAATTCCATTTTGATCATTCTCATTGATGGTAAGACCAAATTTATTCCCCTTCCATTCATAATTTTCTCCATAGGGATCCCCATCCCCCCTATTTTATTTCATAAATTCCTTATTTTGTAATAGAATTAATCAATTATGCCCATCTTCCTCTTCTTTTCCTAAGGCTTTAGTTATATCTTGAGTAGGTAGATCACGAATTCCATGGATATGTTTCATTTTTCTATAATATAGAGTGATCAGATCACTCCTTTCTAAAACATCCAAGATAATAGATATATTCCCCCTCATTCCCCAACTCTTTCATGACTACACTTTGAGTAAATGAATCTTGTATCTGATTCAATAAAATCTAGGATATTTACTGAAAACTAAATTTAGAAAACTGCAATAATGATGTAAAATAAGATACAAATGCTAAGAATTTTTTATAGATGTGACTGTGAAATTAAATGAGAAGGATAGGGTACTTACCATAGTTTTGCTTATCCTGAAGTGTGTTTAAACTAGAATAACTAATGAAACAACAACTTAGAATGTCACAGTCACACCTAAAAAAATGTAGAAGTGTCAGGAATGTCGAGACATGGACACCTGGGTAGGGGTATGGGTTCCTATGGGTGCCATAGACCTCTATGGGGTGTTGGAGTCTGCCAAAACAATTGTAACTTGATTTTGTCACTTTTGCTAGGTTTTCACACTTGTTTGTCGATGATCTCTTGTATATCACACCTGGATCACTGAATTATCTATAAATATACAACAAAAATAATCTCCTACAAAATTTTCAAACTACATCAAAACCTAATAAATAAATATGAAAAATGAGGGGTCAGACTATCCTCGGTTTTCAAACAAGTGAACTTATGACTGAGCATTACATTATTTCTTAGACCCAATGTATTTCTATGTGCTTGTGTGTGCATTAGTGCTCCTAGGTTTCCCTCACATCGATGATGCCAAAACAGCAGGAGGTAGCAAGATATAATTAAAATGTATGGATGGAAAATGAAATTCTCCTTCTTATATAGAGTAATAATCCCAAGATGTAGTCCCTTTGATATGTAGATAGATATACCTTGATATAAATTTCTTACCCACATAACGGTATTTATATTGTCTTTATATATGGATCTCTTTCTTGAATTTTAACACTAATGACACGACATGCCAACTAGTACCTTGGGATAGGAGTGGGAAAACTAAAAATTCTGACTACAAATGTCAAAAATGTGAATGAGAAAAAAGAGGATACGGGCACCCAGGATGGAAAAGAGTTCATGGGTGTTAGTTTCCACTCCTAGGTGTTGGTGTCTAGAGACAAGTGATGATAAATGTGTGAAGACTAAAAGATAGGGATCCTTATGACTTGACCAAAAAAGGGTGCATAAGTGAGAGAGGTGAGAGACAAAAAACAATAAAGACCCTCAAATCAAGAAGATGGACTAGGAAATGTGTCACTAGTGAATACTTTTCTTACACAAGATCCATATAGAAAATAACATATTTGTCGGTATAGTAAATAGTAGTAAGTGTGTAATTTTTTGTCTACATCCCCCCTCTATGTTATTTGAATAAAATTCAAGTAGTGTAAATTAAGTAAGGAGCATACCTTAAAGAATCCTGAAGAGCAGAGTAAGAACATATAACATGGTTAATGGTGGATCAGCATGTCAAACCATGTGGCGTAAAGAGAAATGTAGAACCATTGTGAGGAGCATCTGGAAAATTTTATGATTTGATTGTGAGAGATTTGGAGATTTAAAATTGTTACTTAATGGATATTTGACAAGGTAGGGAGTGATCAGTTCCCAAACTAATTTTGTATGTGTGAAAAAACTGAAGGATTTAGGTGAATTGACACTAGAGGAAGAGTGTTAGGGAGAGAGGTCTAGTTTTACCCTCCAACTTTGACTACATCCTCAAAATTTCAAGTCGTTACAGACGGAAAAAGACCATTTTTTTTTTCATTTTAATCCAACGAGAATAACCCATATAGGAGCAGTATAGGAAAGGTAATGACATTTCATTGTCCCCACTCGAAGGGTGTCACCACGATGTGTATGATTCTAGATGGATTCCATATTAGGTCATCTAGAAGTCATAGAAAATTTAAAGTGATTTCCAATGTTAGGTCATCTGGGAAAGATATGAATTGATGTGGCTCCCAAGTTAGGTCATCTAGGAGGAATAGTAAAAAAAATTATGTTAATTCTATTGGTTGATTTAATTTGAAAAGTTGAAATTTGTGCTAAGATTAAATTTGTATGATAGGTTACTCATGGAGAGTATTTTCACTTGCTGCCCCTAAATGAGGTCATTAGGGGGAATTACTAAAAATTGGTATGAAATGTCACATAATATATGAGAAAATTTTCAAAAATGATGAGTTAGATGCGTGAAATGATCATGTAGTAGTGTGAGGGGGATCATAGAGTGATCCTGATTATATGCCCCCCTTTTAGTGAAAGGGAGGTGACCAAAAGGAAAAACATTGAGTTGAAAGTAGCTACAACATGATGTAAAAGTGAGTATATATCACAAGATTGATTGTATATCTAATTAAAGATATATGAGACTGCAATATAATGTTTTGGAATGTGTATCAAATGATAGTAAGAGAAATTTTGAAAAAGTTGTTGTAGATTGGGAGGAAAATAGAGTAGCTCAGCTCAAAATATGCATGAAAATGCATGGCATGTATTAGTTGGATGATGAGCCCAAATAATGACTATAGAAAATTAGGTATTGATAAAAGTGCTATAATTAGTAATGTTGAAAATTGAATAGGGGCTTCATTTGAACCCTGATTGAGTGTGATTTTGAGCTCTGAGTTTTTGAAGATGTCACAGATTAGAGTAGTGAGACTAAGTCAATTTGATATGGTGACGATGATCGTGGCGTTGTACATGACAACAAAGTTGGTGAATAAGATTATTTTCATAAAATGTGTCAAAATGTGCTAGTGTTTGTGAAATTTTGTGAAATTTGTTTTTTTTAATTTCTAAGGGTTTCTAACCTGGGTAAGAGTGGCCAAGGAGATGATGTCCCTCAAGACACCAACATCCAAATCTAAGCATTAGTGACCTGCTCCTTGGCACCCATGACTTGTTCCTAGGAACAGGCAACCTAGGAGGTTGTTTCAATCCCAGAACATGATGAATGTAAAAACTGGTGCTTATTGATATTGGTATTTATTGTTTTGGCATATATATGAGGTACTAATGACATGTCTTGTTGGTGTTTTGTGTTTTGCAAAGGAATATTAATTTGAGGGAGTTCCATGGTGGTTGTCATTTGAGTACCTTGTTGGGATTGGAATTATCGTACGATGAGTGGGATATACTATACTATGTCACTCCATGGCACATAGTGAGAATTGGGGATGTACCCCATAATATACTGTTGATTACTACATTATGTGAGCAGTGGTGTGCAGATACATGCACATTTTTTTTCCTACCAAGGAGATGAATTTGACCCTGAAGGATGTATATCATATATTGGGACTGTGAGTTGTGGGTGAGAGATTCCATATGATGGTCATGAAGGATGTACAAAAATAGATGAGAGAAGATAGGTGATATTTTATAGAGACATGGGTACATACTGAAATCCATATTAGCTTGGATTCCATACTAATGTCAGGTGTTCTGTGATTACAAAATTTTATTACAGTAGTGATTGCTTCATCAGTGGTAGTGGAGGTTGGTGTTATAGGAATATTTTATAAGATGCATGATATCTATCAGCATATAGACGAGGATGTTATGAGATATGCTTAGGCATGATGTGTATTGGAACATGTGTATAGAGACCTATACAGGTTCACACAGGAAGAGCATGGGGGTGGACTAGGAGCCACCACATTGAAACGTGTATGGGTTTATTAGTATATTGTGATATTGAGGCTGCTTTTTGGGTCGTGTGTAGAAAGTGTGAGACTAGATATATTTGCTAGGAGAATTGTAGGTGTTTGGAGCAGGATAATGGACATCGATAATTACATATAAATTTTGGATTGTAAGGGGAAATCACCATTATATGGAGGCCATACCAAGCCTATGGAAGATTACTATAAGATGGAGTGGACCTAGAATGTATATGTCGTACTATGTGGTTAAAGGATCAATTTCCTAAGGTGACTAAGTTGTTCTAGGCAGAGTGTGTATCACGATAGTTTTTTATTGCTTGGTATGTGCCCCCAGAGTTTTATGTATGGTTGCAAGCTACTAGATCACTTTAGAGACCAAGGGTGAGACCAGGACCCACAAGAGCACAACTAGTGCCCCAAGGAACAGATTATATGGATACATCCATAGAGCTTATATAGGTAGACGATGCGAGATATAACAAGGCATATAGTACATGGTGGGAAGCACACCATTAGGTGTTATTGTTTCTAGTTCTTTTGGATGTGTAAAGAGCACCTCTAGTTGGAGGAGTAGAGGAGAAGATACCTACCCTCGATGGTAATAGCATAGCGGTAACGATAGTAGATCATAAGTACTTGCTTGTTGTTATTTTTGGTTTTTTATTTGGTTATTATTATCCCAAATTTACACCCTTGTAAATTTTTATGGACAAGGTTGGACAGCGTCCAACCCCCCAGGTTGGACAGTTGCCCAACCCCAGTTACAACATAGGTTGGTCATCCCATTGGTCGGTGTACGGAAGAGATAGATAGATGACTTTCCAACCTAGTTGGATGGTGTATGGGACAGAATATGTGGCTCAATTGGATGGTTCATTTGGTTGGATGAGTGGTTCAGTGATAGGTTGTATGAAAGAAGGTTTGACAACCATCTAACCAACCTGGTTGGACAGCCGACATTGGAAAATCAATGATCATCTGGTTAGTGGTTACTTCATATTTGTATGGCTTTAAATTTAGATGATCATCCAACCCTTTCATGTTGGACGATAATTAGGTTGGATGGCCCACTCAATTTGTATGGTTCCATGGATGGATAGTCACCCAACCTAGATATGATATTCATCCCACATGTTAGATGGGCCATCAGGAAATATCACCTTCAAGCAAGACATTAATGGTTTTAGTTGAGGTTGTTCAACTACCTATCAGGGATTTAATGTAGGGTAGGTGGAATTTTTTTTCCTATATAACGTAATCAACCCCCTCATTTTTTGGGGGGATTTTCTGAGAATTATAAAGGATATTTTTTTAATTTGTGCCAAAAACATTTTTGATAGTTCCAAGCCTTATATCTGGCCATTCTGTGAGAATTTTTGCCTTGTATCTACTTTGTAATGGATTATGCATCATTTTGAGCAATAAAATTTGTGTTTTGTGGTTATTTCTACCCTAGCTCGAGTTGAGTTTCTTTTATTACCTTCTATTACATTTTCATATGTATTATGCATATCGTGTTCTTTTGCAAGATCTAGATCTATTGTGCTCCACAAAGATGGGAATCTGAATATGGTTTTGGACTATGGCGCATCTTTCTATCCTTATTTTCTTCATTTTGATTCCATTTTCACTCTATAGGAATCTCTCTAACCATTCTTTTCATGCTATCACCTCCATATTTTAGGATTTCATTTCATGTACTCTCTCTTTATCCCTAGTCACTTAGCATTACTAGTTATTTGCATTTCACTTCCTAAGAGTAGTTTAGCATTAGGAGTAGGTAGAGGAAGCTGGCCTTCTCTGAAGGTCTATCTCAATTCAAGTCCCATAGCTTAGAGATAGTCCCATGTTGTCTCAAATCCCGAGTTGTCTATGACTTGGGTGTGGGTTCACATTTGAGCTCTAATAGTTTTTTAATCGTGGATTTCATGTGTTGTAACTAATGTTTGATTTTGGATCATTACAAGGCATGCTTATTATTCATTGATTTTGGATGTGTCAATCCACACATTAACACATGACTTTCCTACTAATGTTCTCATGGGAGGTGGTATGTTGGAGCAAGTAGATGTCATTAGGAGTGAACATTCCCACTTGTCTGATCTAGTGGCGATAGTGGAGGATACGTGCATTTTGTTACTAAGTGAGTGTGATGAGGCATGGGTGGAGACTCAGCAAGATAGGGAGGTTACAGGTGGAGGATCGTGAGAAAGGGATGTTTTCACAAAGTATATAGAGTTACAGGGCTGGTTTTCAGAGTAGTCAGTTGAGTTGGCATTATTACATAGACATATGAAGAGATATAAGGGCCACAACCAGTTACATAGATTGAGCGGTGAAGCATCTAGTGATGATGATGTATGACATATATTTATGTATTGATGTATGGGGGATTGCCCTCAGTGATTATATATTTGTAACTTTGTTTTTTGATGATATATATATGGATGATTGGTATATTGCGTTGTGTTGATGGTTTAAGATATGTGATGTGATGATTGTAGTTCATATGTGATTATTTGATGTGTATTGCATAAATTATGATATTTACAAATGGATGATGATGTTTATTGGGACATAAAGTGATGAAAAAGTGTATGTATGAATAGTGATGGATGTAAAAATGAATGATGTGAAAGATTAATGTGAATGAAATGATAGTAAAAATGTATGTAATAGTGTGTTAGTATGATACAGAGGGGGGAGAATAGTGATGCCACCCAGCGTGTGTGTATGATAATGAGGTTCATTTATATAAGACCCCTCAGCAATCAAGAATGAACCATTATTCAAGAGTGTGTCATCAGGAAGTGGTTGATAGTGTATGGTAGATAGATATGTTAAGGAAATGTGTAGCACAAAGACAGGGAAAGGTTATTATTATAACATATCCCTCAATAGTAATGGAATGACTATAAGAAGATGAGTGCTTCATTCGGTGATGAGATAAAAGGAATCACCTACCAAAAATTAAGTGGGCGTGGAGTGGTGGAAGCATTAAAGTAGAAGCAACATGATTTTATGAGAAAAATTGAATGTCCAATGAGATGGTACCAATGATGGGAGATGCAATGGTGGGAAGCACATATGTTAACAGCTTTGGAAGACAATGTGAAGTGGTAGCACTGTGTGGCAGATGAGATAGTGCAATGGTGGATAAATGTGGTGGTGAGCATGCATGAATGATGACTTTAGGCATTGGATGAATAATGACCTTAGAATTAGGTGGAGGTAATAAGTGAATAGTAATAGCATCTTTCTTATGTGGAATTAGAGAAACAATCTACTCACAAGAGCGATATCCAAAATAAATGACGCCCTTATCTTCTAATTGTTGTAATTTATCATGAAGGTCATAACAGTCATTATCATGATGGCCATTGATGTGATGATAAATTTAATAATGGTAATCATATTTTTGTTGCAAGCAATGAGGATGAGAATGTTGATTAGAAGGCAAGTGAATCAAGCGCTTATCAAGCAAATCATGTAGCACATCATAAGGCTTAACATCATGTGAAAATTTCAATGGCTCTTGAGTAGGAGATGTAGAAGTCTTAGGCAAAGACTAACATGGTGGCGGAGATGAAATAAATTTATGAAATGGAATAGAATAAATATTCTTTCAGGGTGGAGGATATGGAGACCTTGGAGGATCCTTTAAATATGGAAGAGGAGAAGGATTATAATATGATGCAGCAGTGGTAGAAATAATTGGAGGGTCTATAACATGTGTAGTAATGAGATCTTGTTCTAGATCAATGACCTTATAGTATAATAGTGTAAATTATTCACATGTGTCATATTGCAAGTGCTCTTTCAAAGAAGGAATCAAGCCACGATGAATTATGAATAACTTTTCTAAATAAATGGGATGAAATACTAATTGATGCATGAAAGCATTGAAACAAAAAATATAATCAATAATAAGTTTTATCTTTCCTTTATGTAAGCCAGGCAAGTGCTCATGTGTGACTCTAGAACCATTGTTAAACTTGAAGCATCAAATTAAGGCTTCTTCCATCTCACAATAGGTACTAATAAATCCAAAAGGTATATGTGTGTACCATTAGAGATCATCATCAGTAAGACGATGATGGAATTATTTAAGCAATAATCCATCATTTGAGTAAGAGGCATTAGCTAAATGATAATATTTGAGATGCATATATGGATTTCCAGTACCATCAAGACATAAAAATTTAGGCATGATAAAATATTTATCCAATGCTGAATTGTGAATATTTTTTAGAATGGGATTTCCATGTAAATAATTCATATCAATATAAGCATAATAGGATTTTCTTTTGAGAGTGAGAGATTGGACCTGAGACTATAATTTACCAATATCATACATGATTGATAGAATATCATGTGGATGAATTGTATAAGATTTGAAAGGTACATTGAGTGGTTGAAGCTTTCCGTGATGATTTATCATAGGAATGTTAGAAGAAAAAGTGGAGGATGTTGATGTTATAGGAACACTAGATGTATGTGCGGAGAAATTGATATATGGTGAAGAACATAGAATATTGGTAGAATCATTGGGAATAACATCAGAAGAATTAATGGGAGATGAAACAATAGAAAGAGAAGAATCATCATGATTGTTATTAGATACAACTATAGAAGAAGATGAAAGTGGAGTAGAGAATTCACATTCAACCATATGTAGAGAAGTAGATTTGTTACTAACATGTGCATCATCATTATCAAACAAATTTTCACATGCAATAATTTCATCAAGCATATCATCAACATATAATGGAGTAGGAGGTGAAATATTATGATATGTATCTTTACAATTATTAGAAACACTTTTAGAAATATGATTATGAGATACATCTTTACAATCATCCTGACTATTATGATAAATAACATCATGCACATTTACATTTTCATCATGATTTTTATCTATAGTATAATAATCAAGACCAAGCATATAATCAATAATAACATCATCAAGAGTTTCAGTAGAAACATTATAAGGTGGATTGGTTTGAGTGCCTATGGAATAACACAGAGTACAACAAAAAATTGCTCTTTAGAAACAATGCTAAGAGTAGAGTGTTCGAAACTAGTAGGAATCGTGTGTTCATTAGCATCTAGCAATCTTTGAGCATTATCATCAAATTTAGCATAACAATAAATATCAATCAATTCATCATTAACAACATCACCAAGGATAGGATTAACACTCTCATGATCCATAGCTTACATAGGAGAAGAAGATATACTTTTAGCCATTTAGGGTTTTAGTGGATCCTAGGGAAAAGAGTTCTAAGCTATGGATTCACCAAAATGATTCAATAAAATATGGGATATTTTACTGAAATCTAAATTTAGAAAACCGCAATAATGATGTACAATAAGATACAAATGTTAAGAAATTTTTAGAGATGTGACTATGAATGCAAATGAGAAGAATATGGTACTTCCATTAATTTCTCTTATCCTGAAGTGTATTTAAACTGGAAGAACTGATGAAACAACAACTCAAGATGTCACATCAACACCCAAAAAAATGTATAAGTGTCGGTAATGTTGGGACACGGGTTCTTGGGTAGTGGCGAGGGCACTTGCAGGTTCCTTAGACCTCCATGAGGCACTAGAGTATGCAAAAAAGGTCAGAACTTGATTTTGTCACTGTTGCTAGGGTTTCACACTTTTTCTTTGATGACCACCTATATGTCACACTTGGATTGATGAAGTACCTGTAAATCTACAACATAAATAATCTCCTGCAAAACCCTCAAACTACATCAAATCCTAAAAAATAAAGATGGAAAATGAGGAGTCATACTGTCCTAACATTGCACTACATCTCATACTGTGAACTTATGACCTAACATTGCACTACATCTCAGACACAATGTAGTTCTATGTGGTTGTGTGTGTAAATTTATCATAGGTTTCCCTTGTTTTGATGATGCTAAGATAGTCGGAGCTAGCTAAATAGAATGCAAATGTGTGGATGTAAAAATGAACTTCCCCTTCCTATGTAGTGTGTATTCAAAGTAATAAGGCCAAGATGTAGTCCCTTATATATATAGATAGATAGACCTTGATATAAATTTCCCACCCTCATAATGGTATGTATTTTGTGTTTATGTAGGGATATCTTGCTTGAATTTTGACACTAATGACATGGCATGTCGACTAGTACCTCAGGATAGGAGTGCGAAAACTGAAAATACCAACTAAAAATGTCATAAATGTGAACAAGAACAAAGAGGACGTGGGTGCCCAGGATGGAAAAGAGTACTTGGGCACTAGTGTTCAGTCCTAGGAACTGGTGTCCAGAGACAGTTGATGATAAATTTGTTAAGACTTACTGATACGGATCCCTGTGACTTGACCATAAATGGGTGCAGAAGTGATAGTGGTGAGAGATAAAAACAATAGAGACTCTTAAAGAAAGAAGACACACCAGGCAGTGTGTCACCATTGAATTCTTTTCTTATGCAAGATCCATATATAAAACAACATACTTTGCAGTATAGTAAATAGTAGTAAGTGTGTGATTTTGTGTCTATAATATCCTTTCACCTAAGATTGACCTCTCTTCTTGATATTTTTTAGTCTAGATCAACTTCCTTTAAAATATAATAATTTCACTTTTTACTTAGCCACATGGAATATTAGTTGTTTTACCTTTTGTAGCATGGATATTTTATTCTTTTGTAGACAAAAAAAAATTAGTTATATTCTAACCCTAGATTTATTTTATTTTCCTCAATACCTTCTTGGTTTGTGTCTACATAAATCGTCGCTTCTTATTAGATGATTTAATTTTTGAAGGAAAATAGTAAGAGGTGTTTTACTCCTTCTAAATCCTTATACAAGATAGGTAATAATGTCCCCGTGCATGGAAAATTTTACATTCCCTAGTATAATCTTTAAATTATATCATTTAAACAATATCTTTTCTATCAACATGTAAAATTAAGGATTGGATACATATCCTTTCCTGATTCATTTGTACCTTAATATTAGAAAAAATTTCATCCTTTCCAAGTGATATTGGGTCTAGTTCATAAAAAATTACAAGGGAATCCCAAATGATTTTAAAACCCCTCTCTTCCAAAATTCCAATGGTAAAGAGTGTACTCTAATCCACCTTTCCTCACTTGTGGAATTAACCTTGTCTTATAAAACATTTTCTTACCAAGGATAAAGGTGTATATTTTTCCCATTGATAATCCAATCTTAATTATAAAGTATCCCATCTCTAATTTTATGTATCATAAATTTCACCACAAACCACCCCTTTACCAAATATATTAGGTTAGCTACCTGAAGTTTAGTTGAATTATTCTTCATATAGTTTTCTAAGTGTTTACCATTACAATATCTACCAAGAATTTTTCCTAAAAGAACCTTCAATTATAACTTAATACAATCCTCTAATATCATATCTTCATGGATCTATACATTTTTTGTAGTGCAACTATGCACAAGGATCAAGGCTCATAAATAGATTTCTTCTAAAAATTTGAATTAGATCTAATTCCTCTTCACCTAAATTATGACCAAAACTCTCAGTTTTGAGAAGAGACATCTCAAAATATGTGATCTCAAGAAATCTATCCTTTTCTTCCAAATCCTCATACATTGATCCATACATGTTTTAAATACTCTCCATTTGTTCCTCAAATAAATATGAAATAAAATTAGTATGCTATAAAATCCATTTTTTCAAATTTCTCAAACAAATAAGCTTTATCTCTTGTGATCCCTTGAATCTGTCACTTTTAATCCATGTTAATTTTACTTTTTCTTCCCATATCTCTTTATTATTAATGTTTATAGTCTTCTTTTCATATTTTGTAGTACCATCTATGAATTTCCTCCATAAACCCCTTTTACTTCTAGTTCCATAACTCCAAACAATATATCTTCCATAATATTTATTCGTGATTAGGTCATGTTCCCTCCTAATCTCCATATCTATCATAAGTATCATAGATGTGATATTCTTATGCCTCTTCATCTCCCTTCTTAAAAATTCCACTTCAATTGTTATATGAAGATGCAATACTATTATTATTTGTATTCATTTATATTTATGATTTGAATTTTTTTATTTATGGATATCATTGCAAGTATTGTTGATGCCTTAGGTAATTTCAAGAAAGTATATGGAGGGAGGGTTAACTATGTCTAGATACTTCAACACATGCAAAAATATAAATGGGTTAGTTTAGGTATGAGGTTATAACCTGTTTAGGAATCTGTAACAAAATCCATAGTCATCTTATGTATGGACATAATGACTTTTGATTGGATGGGACATTTAAATTATAATTTCTTTGATCAAATAAGTAATAATTTTGTTATTTAGTACACACATGCCTTTCTTTGTCAAATGAATTGATTATTTGTTAATAATTATTCTCTTTTCAGGAAATATCTCATGAGTTATTCTTATTTCTAAAAATGGTATTATTGAGTTTAGCACAAAAAATCTTGTAGAAATTATTATTTAATATCTTCATATAAAAACATTAAATTCCTGACATAAGGTTTTATGGATGGTAATAGGGTTGTGTGTTTATTGAAATGTAATATGGAAAATTTAAAGGCAATGGGATGATATTGGTCCTTGACCTAGTACATCAATCCCATCATTATTTAGAAAAGGACAAGAAAATCATAATAATACCTTTCTTAAGACCATATTAATGATTAATAGAATAATCTATGACAAAAAAGGTGATTAATTAATCAAAAAGTGGTTATACCCATGTTGACATAATCAACAGCTGATTAGCATTTCATCATCATTGTTTGTAAGTAGTTTTGTTGTATTATTTGTGGTTTTTAAACTTCTTCAAAATGGAGATTAATAGAATGGAGAAAATAAAATTTTGTTTTACACTAACATTCACAGAGGTTGTCCCAAAAACATTTCTCTTCATGGTATAAAAAATAAATGATAACAAACTTTTTGGTTGATTCTAAGTGAGGCAATGTGAATTTTGATTTGGAATTTCCACCATTTAGAAGCCTAGAACCTAATTCCTTCAGCCATGTAAGTTCTTTGAGCTTGTGCTCCATGTAGAGTCATATCATGGGCTATAATGGAAGTCAACAAATAAAAGTGGTGGATATGCATGGAAATTTTTGTATGGGCATTGAAACAGTTTACTCTCTTTCTTCATATGAATTTTATTCGCTAAGTATGAGGTAGGAAGTTTTGGGAGTTACCATGGATACTATTTTGGGACATAAATGGTAGGTTGTGTTAGGTGTTGATCTCAAAAAATAAGAGAGACCCTAGTTTGAAGTTTGACTATGTAGAGGTTTGTTATAATGGTTTTACTCTTAACCTTTTCAAACACTTCTAACCCACATTAGACTCCAAGCTTTTTCTCTATTACTTAACTCTTTCTTTAAAAAACTTAGGAGTTATTATATGAAAACATGTATGAATAAATAGTTGTACTTTGTGGTGAATACAATGATGGTTAATTGATTTGTTTGTTCATGTCTACTACTCATTATAAGTAAATGTTTTGGGTTTGTGGAGATTGAGTGGGTAATGACCTAATTGCTATATTATCTTATTTTACTAATCATTACAAATATTTTAGGTAGAAATTAATACAGTGATAATGTTTTTTTTTTATTGAATTGGTTGGATAAGTCTTCCTTGGGAAAAATGGGTGTGATATATATATATAACTATAACAATATGCCATGGAATCAATTAGTGAAAGCAATAAGTAGTGTATATTATTATCACCTTGCCCAAAAAATATCATTCATTATGAAATAAATTTATGGGTAAATGAGATGAGGCTTATTTTGAGTTGAACTCGTAGATTGGTTCATTGTTGTTTTTAAAATATATGGATAGTTGAAATTTTTAAAAATAACAAAAAAGGGTTGAATTTTTTTAAGCACCTTTCTTGTAACATTTTCTTGTCTTGATACGATATGATGAACAATAATTTATCTTATAGATGTAGTAGATAATAGTAATGAGAACTTACAGAGATTTATGTAGACCATATATGGTTATGATTTTTATGCATTATGGAAAAATTGTTTGATTACTTTATTTCGAGGATTTTCCTTCATAAACTTTAGAGGTTGTTATATTTTTTTTGGAATATTTCATTGTTTCTACAAAAAATAAAACATTACCATAACCATGATAAGAAGGTAGAAGAGTGGAAATGAGAGTCAAGAACCTAATTTTACAAAGGTAACTTTTATTAACTATGAAATTGAGGAGGTTTGACAATAGTTTGTTTAGGATTTAAATGAAAATTAAATAGTGATATTATTCAATATTTTGAACCATTAAGGTATGGTTCCCTATAGAATTTTGACCCTTGATTCTTGAATCCCTTAAACTATTAAGTAATGGATAGTATTTTGATTCATTTAGTAGCATCTCTTATGCCTTATTGGTCTCCTATAATACTGATTGAAGCTATTAAAATATTTCCCTTTTATTTATATTTTATGAAGTACATTTTATGATCTAGTATGGATGTTACTTCAGGTAATATGTCCTCCAAATATTAACCTATGATGTCCTGCGTACAATAAAATGGGTTTGTAAAGGTCTATAGATCTTTATAAAGTCATTATATTGAATTTTAGCCATTCTTGATCCTTACCTCAAGGGAAAAGTACTTTAAGTACTGAGATAGAGGTGCATTATCATATATTGACTAGCTTTATGCCATTATTAAAAGGAAAAATCTCGGGGGTAACCTACATGGTTACTAGGTGAATGCAAATATGTTCCTCCATAGTAAATAAAAACCATTGGTTGGTTTGTGTTCTAATGTGCACATTGTTGTGATATTTATTAATTTTTTTACAAGAGGTATATGTTGATTAGAATTTTCCTAGGCCTAGTTGCAGTAAATTCTTTCTTTACATTGTTTATAACTTTTTATATTTTTGGGTGTTATAATTGATGATATGGGTAAGGGTTCTCATCATATAAAAGGCTCATGGAATATATACCCTTATCCTTCTTTGATCATAGTGTAGATGAGATTTGGAGTTTCTTCACCATTGTCATTTTACTTAATTCTCCATAAGACTTGTCAACTATTGTTGATTTTTTATATAATTATTTTGAATTGATTTGTGTTAGATTTTCAAGATCATTTAATACATATTTTTTTATCAATTTAAAAAGATAGATATTGTAGATTGAAATAATTGTTGAAATGTATAATGTGCAACTTAGAACATATAACATAGGAGATACATGGGGAAAACCCTTTTGGGTGAAAAACCCCACACATAAAATGGAACTATCCTTTATTGATTTTTAGGAATAGAGAACCAAAATTACAACATCTCGTTTACTTATTTATAATGCAATATTCCCCTTAATTATTCATAGTTATTCCAATATTCAATATTTTAAATTGGTAAATACCAACCTATTTATGAGGTTAAATATTTGTTATACTCATGAACATGTGTAACTTTTCATATGAAACCATTAATTACTTTGAGTAATATTTTCAATATTGCATAGTTATACACTAGTTAAATGATCTTATATTATAAATCTTAGGATATGAGTCATGTATGATTTGAATGGGGCCACGTACACACTAACCATTAAATACACTCCCCCTTAATGTTTAAAACACCTTCCACCTTTTATCTCATAAAAGGAATTACAAAGGAATGTATACCATCATAACTTTTTATTAGAGAAATAATTACAAATACACCTTCTCTTAGAAGGATTCTATAGTTATTACATTTCTATAAAAGGAATTACATGCCTTACATTGTATTGGATGATATGAGGTTAGAATTCTAAAGGGATCAATCACAATATCCCTTACTTCCTCGGGAAAATTGCATATACAAAGTTTTACTTGATTTTATGTATAGTTTTATAATACAAGGAACCTCCATTACACAATGATTTAATTTATTGGGTTTTTTTTATAAACTTACATAGGGTGATTTTTACAATATATAATTATTGAGAAGAAAATGTAAGAAGTTAATTAAGATGTGGAATTTCCATAAACACTCTCCCTCAATGGATTCTCTATTAGTCATAGTATTGTGTGAAACATGCAAAAATTCACAGCTCTTTACAAAGATATCTGCAATTTAACAACCCAAAATTTGACACTCAAATTAGTAGGAATTTTTTTATCCAACAGACCTTCCTCTGCATATATAATTCAAGTAGCTAGTTAAGCTAGTTAATGGAGAAAATCTTATTATCTTAACAACAAATAGACACTCCACTACATAAATAAATCAGATAACTAGCTAAGGCTAGCTTATGCAACATGTCGTAATTAATTAATCCATCTTATAGCAATGTGATAAACCTTATGCAACTGTAAGGGTTAATATATCCCTCATCTCCATGATCACCCTTAACATTCGTTAAAATATACTCACTTAGCCTCGTTTGTTTTTACCGCACTGCAGTAGTGAGATCTTTTGATTGATCCTCTAGTGTCTACCTAGAGTCACATAGTGACCCCATTCTGTATCCTACACCTTGGGATTGAGGAATCACAGTGATTAGACAATGTACCCAGCAAGCACATTATGTTGGCCAAATTTTTTAGTTGTACTATGTACACTTAGTATAGATGCGTGCACATATCATATAAACTTGTCTTCCCATCACCTCACCAAACGTCTCATCACAGTTATGTAGATTTATTAAAATTATTCCATTAACTTAATGAATTATAGTTCACGGGTTTAATTACCTAGGGTAGTAGGATAAGGTCACAAAGTGTTCATCACCTCGCTACCCCCTTCATACATTCTATATATTTTGATATAAAATGATATTTTAACCTTAATAAAGATTCCCATTAGGTCCTACAAGTCTTAATTAGTCGTAACATAGCTTATCCTGATTTAATACCCACTAATCAAGGGGATATTTACATTATTGGGACTGCACTTACATCTTTAACTTGTTGAAAGCTAGATAGTACCCACTTATGGTATATTTCTTTTATAATGCAGAATATGAATACTTCTTGTATAAGATCTTATGTCTTATAATTAATAAATATCTTTTTAGGATAAGTTTATCATATTACTCTTTAAATTTTCTTTAACTAAGATTGACTAGGCTAGTATCCTTTAAGGACTAGTTACTTATCATTTTCTGATTGATCTAATAATTCCCCAAGGAATATTTTTAAACCATTTAAGTTGATAATAATAACGAGATTAGTTTCCCTAAGTATTTAAATAGATTAAAATAATTTCTTACATATGGCCCATACACCCATTACTTGGTTAAACCATTAAGCCCTGAAATTTAGATTGTAGTCCCTTTTGAAATGGATGCTTAGGCATGTACTAGTATTTCAATTCATTAGCTAGATTTATTTCATGTATTAATCTCATAATGAAGTTAAAAATTAACCAAATTATTTCTCAAGTTACAATTTACATCTTATCAAGATAATACTAATGTAACACAAGATATTCCATTTTAATTCAATATTTATACATAGTTTTTTTTTAGATAAGGTAAAAACATGGACCGGCTCCTAGGGGCCTTACAAAAGGAGAAACAAGAACCAATGAGGAAGAAAGATACAGAAAATTCCTCTATATGAGTTAAACATGCTTAACTCAGACAATGAAGATCATGACTTAAACCAAAAAAGGATAGAGAGAAAAATAGAGAAAAGAAACCAGCCTTAAAACATCAATCTACAGAAGTTCACCAAAAATCTGCCAACAGTCCAAAAATACCTAGCTAATTGTTAGGAAAAACTTCACTACTTCCAGCATGACTTTATTTGATGAAAACACCCTCAATATCCTTGTCATTCATATCTTCCTCTAGCTCTTCCTCAGAACTACTGATGCACAAATTGAAACTCCTCCTTTTTGTAGTGCCCACATTTTTATAGCTCCAGTTATATGTTGGTTCTTTTATTCCTAGACATGTTTTGATTGAGACTCTGATAGACTTTAGACATTTTAGTATGATATTTTATCCTCATGGACATTATGGCATTTTGGGCATGTAGCACCAATTGGACTAGATTCGTATACTGATATATTTCTTATGATGTTGATGACACTAACAGGGTTATATGATAGACTTATTGGTTAGATGTTAGTCTCTTGTGGTTGAGTTGATTAATGATATAGTGTTTTGGATTTAATGATGGTAATTTTCATGCTAACCTAAGTGTATTTAGCTGCAATTTTATTGTGGATGATTCATGGCAAACTATGTGGGTAATTGTATGCATTGCATTATCAATTATAAATTATGTTCGAACATTATAAGTTTGATATTGTGATGTCTAGATGATGTTTATTATATTGGACAGATGCAGTTAATATGTGCAATGAGTGTGCAGGTGACAGGTATAGGAGAGCATGGGTTTCAAGGCAGCTACGCAATTGTGCACAAGTGGCCTATGGGCTAAGTCCTAACCATGCTAAATGTTTGAGGCCTTAGATTAGATGTATTTAATTGGGCACCATGGGTGAACCCCTCAATTGTAATGTAATATTGTTTTGTAAAATTAATTAGGTTTAGGGTGTGTTTTATTAAGTAAACTAGCTTAGGGGTTTAATGATCTTATCTTAAGTTAAGTGTTGGTTTTGGGAAGTGTGTGTGTGTTGGTAGAAGGGATTGGGGACCACATGTGAACCTTGGGTGGACCCCACACCCTCTACCCTTGTGCCCAAGCATGCCAAACCCGAAATTGGGTTATTTTGGGTAATTTTAGGGACCGATTTTTAGTTTGGGGGTTCCCTTAGCATGAAAAATGGGCCCTTGGACCCTACCTAATAGGTAGGGGGGTCTATTTCCAAGGTTTTGAAGGGGTTTCCCTCCCATTTTGCCCTCTTTAGTCACCATCCACATAATATGGTTGGATTGTGTGATATTGTTAAAAGTTGCTCCACTTTGTTTTATTTTAGTTTTTTGAATTTTGGGTGAAAAGGGATAAAATGTGAGTTTACTCTTACTTATTTAGTTTTTGGAATCTTTGACTCTTGAGAGGAAAGGGGGTGACACTTGTCACTTTCCCATTGGTGAGGAAAATTTTGAGCTCCTCTTCTTATTATTCCTCATGTGGGAAGGAATGGGGCTTCTTGGTTAATTTTTTTTGGAGCACTTGAAAAATTTTGGGAGCTTGGAAGGGAGCTTGAACAAAGGGGAAAAGCTTAGAGTCTTGGAAAGAATTATAGAGGTAGGGTTTTTAACCTTTTTCCTTCTTAGTTTTGTTTATCTTGTAGACTATGCTTTATCAATAAAATAGTGTGTGAAATGATGTGTTGTGAAGTTGTATGGTGAATGTGGTTGTTTGCTTGTTCTTGTTATTTTCCTTTGTTTTCTCTCCACCATCATTTTGAATGATGGTTTTTGGAGAATGTAGGGGAAGAGAGAGGGATTTCCCTCTCAAACCTCATGGTTGTAGGTCAATCCATGAAGGTCCCTTCTCATCCCCTCATATGGTTTGAGGTGGGAGAAAGGCTCATATGGCTTGAACCTTTCCCCATTCTTGGTGAGGAAACCTTTTTTGGGTTTGAAAATCCTCCCAAGAAGGATTTATATAGCATAAGGAGGAATAAGGAGGATGAATGATTAGGAGGTATAAGGAGTTTTTTATATATGTATTTATTGGTGCTCCTATGGTTGGACACCTTGATTTGGGCATCCTTCTTCCTCTCTTCCCCCTTGTGAGGTTGACCCTTGTTCTCCTCATGTTGTTGTTTTCATTGTATAGTAGGTATAAGTGGTTGAATGGTCTTATGTTTTCTCTTGTTGTGTGTTTAAATCCCCATTATACTTGTGCACATTGTGGAAGCTAGTTCCTCTCTCCCATGGGCTTGGGGGAGGCTAGCATGACTTCCAACCATGGAAAGGCATGTGATGATGCCTATTGGTTGGGTGGTAAACAAGCCATGTTCTCTTGGAGTTGGATTCTTGTAGGAGTATTGGAGTTGGAGCTCAAGTTGGAGATAGTTGAAGCCTCTTGCCATCTTGGTCCTCCTCATCTTTTGTGGGCATTGCCTTCACTTTGTAAATAAATGTGGCTTGTAAAGTCGTCTCATTTTTGTATATAGCCATTTTGTACTTATTGTTCTTGAAAACATTGGTCATCACTAAGAAGTTTCTATTATATAGTTGCAATAATCTTGTAAGATTGTCATTGAATTTATAATGAAACCATGGACTTGTTATTTTCAATGCCTTCATTTGGAAGAAATGTTGTTTAGAAAAAATTATAAAAAAAAGTATATAGTTATGAAATTTACACTTGAAATATTTAGTTGTGCATTACATATAAAATCTAAAAAAAAATTAGTGTGCTTGCATCATTTAAATCATTAGGGAAAAATATGGTATTACATTTGGTATCAGAGCATGGTTTCAACACACGGACTTTTGGGTAATTTGTAGATGTCTTAGTCTTGCATTTAACAAAAAAAATATATACATATATGTCCTTATTGTAATCTTCCTTGCATGAGAAATCTGATTATTTGTGTTCAAAGGAAAACTGATTTATTTGAAATATGGTTATTAATATATGTTTCCTTCTTACAAACTGTTATTGCATGTGTTCATATAATATATACATATATATATATATATATATACACACACACATATACTATTCTTGAAATGTATTTATTTATTAGTTTTTTTTAAAGGGTTAAAGAGTAGAATACTACTAGTCTTCTCTCTTCTCTTATTGTCAAAATAAGATGGGCACATTTGTAGATCACATGTGAATATATCAAAAAAAAAAGTATAATAATAAAATAAATTAAATTTGTATTAGGCGTATGCTAATTGTTTATTATTGGAAATAAGTATTGCAGATTTATATATATTTAAAATTGTATTAAGTGCAAAACCTATAAGTTTATCATACTTTTATTTTATATATATATATATATATATATATATATATATATATATATATATACATACATATGTACTTTATATATGTATTTTATATATGTTTATATATATAATATAAATGTTATTCAAATAAATTTTCAAAATGAAAATAAAATAAAATGTGTATTATACAATATAATATATCACTTATTATATATATATATATATATATATATATATATGTATATATGTATATATATGTTATAGTTTTTTTTTATAAAAACAAAAATTTAAAAAAAAAAATAGTTTTTGTGGAGGGGCCGAAGCCCCCCAACCCACCCACAACCCCAAAACAAAGAAAACAAAACAAAACAAAACAAAAAAAGAAAACCTGTTCCCGTCCCCCCCGGACTCCCC
Organism: Taxus chinensis; assembly: GCA_019776745.2. Lineage (NCBI taxonomy): Eukaryota > Viridiplantae > Streptophyta > Pinopsida > Cupressales > Taxaceae > Taxus > Taxus chinensis. Next base: position 466,085,050 of record CM034151.1, read on the forward strand.
GCCCAAACCATGTCCCTGTCCCTAGCCCCAACGGACCCCCCCTGCCCCACAGACTCCAACGGACCCCCCCACAGATTCCCTGCCACCTGGGAATCTGTCCCTCTACCCTGCCCCCCCCCCGGACTCCCCAAACCCCTGTTCCCTGCCCCGTCCTGGACCCAAACCACGCGCCCACGCACTGTCCCGCGCCCGACCCCCCCCCCCAGCGAGTACCTCCTGCCCCATGCACCCCGCACAGTACGCGCCCGCGCGACCCCCCTGTGCACGCCGACCCACAGCCGACCCCCTCACCTCCCTGCAATAGGAAAAAAAAATGTATATTAAATATTAATAAAACAAACAAAATTAAAAAAAGGCAGGGGGGCAGCCATACAGGTCTGCAAACAATATATATATATATATTATATATATATATATAATATATATAATATATATATGTGTGTGTGTGTGTGTGTGCGCGCGCTCATCAAAAATTGAGTTTCTCCTCAACAAGTTCAAAAATAAAATTATATATATATATATATATATATATATATATATATATATATATATATATATATATATATTGACATATGTTTGAAACCAAAACTCCATGAAGCCAACCTTTCACCTGCACATGTAGAGACAACGAAACAAAATGAGAAGATGAGAAAGCAAGGAAAGGAAAACATAAGGATGATTAGGTCAGAGTTAGGGTAAATTTGAAATCAATGGCTCATATTTGATTTAATCCAAAGGCCCATAATCAATCCTACACTTTTAAGTCATAGGCACTTTGTGGGTATACGAGGGAGAATTTTAGAAGGGTGTAATAAATTAAATAAAAGGGGGAGTGTGGGTAGATTAAATTAAAAGGGGAAAACAAAATTAAATTTAAAGAGTGTGTAAGGAAAATTTTAAAAGGGGGGAAGATTAGCTATTTGTCTAGGACTGTAGATTTTTAATCATGACCCTAGAAAGCTTGATAGGGTAAGATAAATTAAAAATATTATTGGGTTAATGTTCATTTGATTTTGGGTAAATTATTGATTAATATAAATTAATTATTAATGTGAGAGGCTTAAGCAAAGCATTAGTAATTAATGATCACTTCAAAAAAAAAATTATTAATTAACGCTTTCCGCAGCTTTAAAATAAATTAATTAATTAATAATTAATATAAATTAATTATTAATGGGAAGGGGCATTGCTTCTGGTGTTATAATGATAATAACAATAATAATAATAATTAAAATAATAAAAATAATGATAATATAACGCTTCCAACAAACGTTTAGAAAGTTTATAAAACATTTTTTTTTTACCTCGGGTTTAGGATGGCACCCAAGAGGGGACGTTCAGCTTGAGGTTCGGGACGTAGTGCGCCTATGCAGGAGTCGTCGGCCCCTAATTTTAGGCCTCAGATATTGGAGACCCTACAGTAGCTGATAGGTGTCATACAGGAGCGTCTTCCACCACCACAGGTGCCGAGAGAGGAGGACATTCAGTTAGGAGATGAGGAGTTGATTGGTGAGGACGCACATCCAGAGCCACCTGAGCACGACATTTCGAGACGAGAGAGGTCACGCAGCCCTTCCATCCTTGGTGAGAGGGTGGTCTTATTTTGTCACAGCCGTTCACACAGCTTCGAGGGACTTTTTGGAGATATGCGACCCCTCTCACCTGTTAGAACACACCGTCAGGATCGAGACACAGGCAGTGTGATTTGAGACCTTCTTCACCTTCAGCCACCTACATTTACTGGTTCGACAGATGGCTTTGGGGCAGAGTCCTGGCTCCTTAGCTTGGATAGCTGCTTTGGTTTGCACTCTCATGAGAGCAACGTCAAAGCCAGGTTCGCCATACACCTCCTTTGAGACACAGCAGGTGTTTGGTGGAGGAATGAGGAGTGGAAGCTCCATTTGACTCGGGATACAGTGATATGGGAGTTATTCAAGGAGCGATTCAGGGCCCGGTATATGTCAGAGCATTTTGTGTAGAAGAGGATCGTCGAGTTTCACGACTTACGACAGGGTTCTGGCTCAGTGGCGCAGTATGAGAGTAGGTTCTTAGATCTCTTACAGTATGTAGACTACCTACAAGACGAGAAGTTATAGGTCAACAGCTTCATTTGGGGCCTGAATGCAGATATAGCAGGAGCTGTTAGGATGTTATCCCCTCCCATGCTCGAGAAGGCTGTTGAGAAGGCCTACTTGGCCGAGGAGAATAGGACCAAGGCTCAGGAGCACAGAGATATGAACAAGAGCAAGTTCCAGGATAGGATTCAGGAATTCCAGAGTCAGAGAGCATGGGGAGCAATACCACCCCCTAGAGGAGGATTCTGGTCTTCTCCAGCAGCATCGAGAGCTCCTCCACACCCATCACAGTAGACACAGCATCAGGGACACCAGCATCAGAGGGGTAGATAGACTCAGGGTTTTCAGCGAGGTGGGTCTAGAGGTGGTTTTGGTGGGTCTAGAGACAGGAGGCCGGGTACTCATCACTCTCAGCCAGCCCGCTCGCAGCAGTCTGCTAGGGTTGGACCGGCAGGTTCAGTTCACCAGAGTACAGGAGGGACCCCATCTCAGAGGGGTACAGGAGGATGTTTTATTTGTGGGGCTCCAGATCATTATGTGCGTATGTGTCCGCACAAGCCCACTACTACGGATATGCAGAGAGCTCCTAGATCCGAGCAGACGGTGGGTGACATGGGACGCGCCCATCATGTGTATGCAGCGGTTGACAACCGCCAGGCTGAGCATCAGGCCATAGTCATTGAGACGACAGGTACTATCAGGGGTATTTCTGTCTCAGTACTTTTTGATTCAGGTGCTTCTGATTCTTTTATATCACCTTCTATAGTGGACCAGTGTGGGCTAGTGGTGGCTAGGCAGCCAGATAGTTGGCAGGTTGAGTTGGCCTCTGGGGCTAAACTCGCCGTGGACTCGTATGTGGAGAGTTGTGTACTCGATTTGGGAGTCTTCTCCACTACGCTTGACCTCCGAGTTATTCCTTTAGGATCCTATCAGGTAGTGTTGGGTATGGATTGGCTCGAGGCTCATCGAGCCAAGGTGGATTGTAGAGAGAAGGTCATTGAGTGTCAGGATGATTTGGGTAGTGCAGTTGTGATTTCAGGGATGCAGAGACCCATTTCCTTGCGCATGATCTCAGCTAAGCAACTCAAGCGGAGCATGCGTAAGGGTTTCCAGTTGTTTGCTATCACTATCAGTGATCGTTCGGACAGTACTCCAGAGCATTCACCCCTTGATGATCATGCAATTTTGAGGGAGTATGTAGATGTGTTTCCAGGAGAGCTTCCAGGTTTACCACCTAGTAGAGAGGTGGATTTCACCATTGACTTAGTGCCTGGATCCGCACCAGTTTCTAGGGCACCCTATCGGATGACGACTTCAGAGCTTCATGAGCTCAAGATTCAGTTAGAGGAGTTGTTAGAGAAGGGTCTCATTCACCCTAGTGTATCTCCTTGGGGAGCACCAGTCATATTTGTGAAGAAGAAGGATGGTTCTCTCAGGCTTTGTGTAGACTTCAGACAGCTCAATAAGGTCACAATAAAGAACCGTTATCCACTCCCTAGGATTGATGACTTGTTTGATCAGATGCAGGGAGCTAGAGTGTTCTCCAAAATCGATCTCAAGTCAGGATATCATCAGTTGCGCATTTCAGATGCAGACATTCATAAGACAACATTTCGCACACGTTACGGGCATTATGAGTTCACAGTGGTTCCATTTGGTTTGACCAATGCCCCAGCTGTCTTCATGAGCCTCATGAATGGAGTATTCAGGACATTTCTGGATCACTTTGTTTTAGTGTTCCTTGATGACATATTGATTTATTCTCATTCCGAGGAGGAACATGAGGAGCATTTGAGGCAGGTACTTCAGGTTTTGAGAGAGCAGAAGTTGTATGGGAACTTGGAAAAATGCAGCTTCTTTCAGACAGAGATTCAGTACTTGGGTCATATCATATCAGGTGAGGGTATCTCCGTAGATCCCTCTAAGATTCAGGCTATCTTGGATTGGCCAGCACCCACATCAGTCACTGAGGTGAGGAGCTTCATGGGTTTAGCAGGGTATTACCACAGGTTTGTGCAGGACTTTTCTAGGATTTCTCACCCTATTACTTCTCTTCAGAGGAAAGGGAAGAATTTTGATTGGTCAGAAAAATGTGAGCAGGCCTTTCAGTTGCTTAAGGAAAGGCTAACCACGGTGCCCATCTTAGTAGTTCCAGACCCAACAGAGGATTTTGTTGTTTGCACTGATGCATCACTAGAGGGTTTGGGAGCAGTTCTTATGCAGGAGCGTCGGGTTATTGCTTTTGAGTCTCGTAAGCTCAAGGACTATGAGCTTAACTATCCTACTCATGACTTAGAGCTTGCAGCAGTTGTTCATGCACTTGTGCGTTGGCGACATTTCCTTTTGGGTAGACCTTTCATCTTGAGGATAGATCATTGTAGCTTACAGCATATCTTCTCTCAGCCGAACCTCAACGCTCGTCAACGGCGTTGGATGGAGTTCCTATGTGAGTATGACATGGAGGTGCAGTATATCAAGGGAAAGGAAAATGTTGTTGCAGATGCACTTAGTAGACGACGGCATGTGCTTGCTTCTTTGACACTGCAGTCAGATTTGAGAGGCAGGATACTTGAGCATCTTCCAGAGGATAGGTTTTATGAGGGTGCTAGGTAGATGTTGGATTCTCAGGGTTCTTTTGAGGGCAGATATTCAGGGTGCATGTTAGAGTCAGATGGGTTGCTTCAGTTCCATAGGCACATTTATGTGCCTAAGGCAGGTGATCTGCGTAGTTTCATCCTTACTGAGGCTCATCGAGCCCCATACGCAGCACATCCAGGAGTGAAGAAGATGCATGCCGATTTGAGAGAGTTATATTATTGGCTAGGTCTTCATCGAGACATAGCAGATTTTGTAGCACGAGTGTCTTGAGTGTCAGAGAGTCAAGGCAGAGCATTCTCATCCCGCAGGACTTTTATACCCTCATGAAATTCCCGAGTGGAAATGGGATGTGATCTCCATGGATTTCATAGTAGGACTTCCTATGTCCTCTTATCGTCATGATGCCATTATGGTCACTGTGGATAAGTTGACCAAGGTTGCGCATTTCTCGCCAACCAAGGTCACCTATAATGCACAGGCCATCGCCAAAGTGTTCATGGAGGACATTGTTAGATTGCATGGGATTCCGAAGATGATTATCAATGACAGAGACACTATCTACACATCAGTTTTCTGGACTTCTTTTCAGGAGGCCTTGGGTACACAGATTAATTTCAGTTCGGCATATCATCCAGAGACAGATGGGCAGACAGAGAGGGTTAATCAGGTTCTTGAGGACATGTTGAGGATGTATGTGATGGACCAGCAGAAGAAGTGGGAAGATTATTTGCATTTAGTTGAGTTTGCCTACAATAACAGTTATCATAGCTCCATTGGCATGGCTCCCTATCAGGATTTGTATGGACGACCTTGCAGGACACCTTTGAGCTGGGATAGACTAGATGACAGGATTATTTTGGGGCCAGCTTATCTTCAGGATTTAGAGCAGTAGGTTGTTCTGATTCGGCAGCATCTTGAGCAGGCTAGAGCACGCCAGAAGGCGTATGCAGACACCAAGAGGATCGATCGTCACTTCTCAGTGGGTGACAAAGTCTTCTTGAGGGTTCATCCTCATAAGAGTCCGATCCGTTATGGAAAGGGTTCTAAGCTATCACCCTCGTTTTGTGGGGCCTTTTGATATTCTTGAGGTCATCGGTCTAGTTGCCTATCGCCTAGCTTTGCCACCACGCCTTGCACGGGCCCACGACGTTTTTCATGTTTCTGTACTACGTAGATATGTACCAGATGTTTCTCATGTTTTGGATTGGTCAACATTATAGGTAGAGGACAAAGGGCAGTGGAGATTGGAGTTCGTACGCATACTGGAGCACCAGAGGTTAGCCCTTCGGGGTCAAGATTTAGACCAGGTTAGAGTGCAGTGGGACCGATATGACGAGTCATCAGTTACCTGGGAGGATGCTACACCAATGAGGGCTAGACATCCCTATCTCTTCCAGTGACTTCCAGGAGGAAGTCTAATTCTAGGAGAGGGGGATGTAGTGCCCACATTTTTATAGCTCCAATTATCTATTGGTTCCTTTATTCCTAGACATGTTTTGATTGAGACTCTGATAGACTTTGGACATTTTAGTATGATATTTTATCCTCATGGACATTATGGCATTTTGGGCACATAGTGCCAATTGGACTAGATTCGTATACTGATATATTTCTTATGATGTTGATGACACTAACAGGGTTATATGATAGACTTATTGGTTAGATGTTAGTCTCTTGTGGTTGAGTTGATTAATGATATAGTGTTTTGGATTTAATGATGGTAATTTTCATGCTAACCTAAGTGTATGTTGTCGCAATTTTATTTGTGGATGATTCATGGAAAACTATGTGGGTAATTGTATGCATTGCACTATCAATTGTAAATTATGTTCCGACATTATAAGTTTGATTGATATTGTGATGTATAGATGATGTTTATTATATTGGATAGGTGCGGTTAATGTATGTAATGAGTGTGCAGGTGACAGGTATAGGAGAGCATGGGTTTCAAGGCAGCTACGCAATTGTGCACAAGCGGCCACGGGATGAGTCCTAACCATGCTAAATGTTTGAGGCCTTAGATTAGATGTATTTAATTGGGCACCATGGGTGAACCCTCAAATTGTATTGTATTATTGTTTTGTAAAATTTATTAGGTTTAGGGTGTGTTTTATTAAGTAAACTAGCTTAGGGGTTAATGATCTTATCTTAAGTTAAGTATTGGTTTTGGGAAGTGTGTGTGTGTTGGTAGAAGGGATTGGGGACCACATGTGAACCTTGGGTGAACCCCACACCCTCTACCCTTGTGCCCAAGCATGCCAAACCCGAAATTGGGTTATTTTGGGTAATTTTAGGGACCCCTTTTGAGTTTAGGGGTTCCCTCAGCATGAAAATGGGCCCTTGGACCCTACCTAATAGGTAGGGGGGTCTATTTCCAAGGTTTGGAAGGAGTTTCCCTCCCATTTAGCCCTCTTTAGTCACCATCCATGTAAGATGGTTGGATTGTGTGAAAGTGTTAAAAGTTGCTCCACTTTGTTTTATTTTAGTTTTTGGTATTTTGGGTGAAAAGGGATAAAAGGTGAGTTTACTCTTACTTATTTGGTTTTTGGAATCTTTGACTCTTGAGAGGAGAGGGGGTTGACACTTTTCACTTTCCCATTGGTGAGGAAACTTTTGGGTTCCTCTTTTTATTCTTCCTCATGTGGGAAGAATGGGGCTTCTTGGTTCATTTTTTTTGGAGCACTTGGAGAATTTTGGGAGCTTGGAAGGGAGTTTGGACAAAGGGGAAAATCTGAGAGTCTTGGAAAGCATTATAGAGGTAGGGTTTTTAACCTTTTTCTTCTTAGTTTTGTTTATCTTGTAAACTATGCTTTATCAATAAAATAGTGTGTGAAATGATGTGTTGTGAAGTTGTATGGTGAATGTGGTTGTTTTCTTGTTCTTGTTATTTTTCTTTGTTTTCTCTCCACCATCATTTGGAATGATGGTTTTTGGAGAAAGTTTCTATTATATAGTTTCAATAATCTTGTAAGTTTGTCATTTGAATTTATAATGCAACCATGAACTTGTTATTTTCAATGCCTTCATTTGGAAGAAATGTTGTTTAGAATTTTTTTTTTAAAAAGTATATAGTTATGAAATTTACACTTGAAATATTTGGTTTTGCATTACATATAAAATCTCAAAAAAAAAATAGTGTGCTTGCATCATTTAAATCATTAGGGAAAAATATGGTATTACACTTTTAGTGTCATCCTCCATCCCTTCCAACCTATCACTCAACTTTTTGACCTGAAACTCCATCTCAAGAACCTTTTATTTGGACTTCACCTGGGCTGAGACAATTTTCTTAGAAACATTAATGACATCCAACATGGTTTCCCTTTGACCAACATTGGTTTCCTCCATCACCATAAGCACCCCCTCTAAATATTGCACCTTTCTACTCCACTCCTCGAAGCCCTTAAAATTTCCATCACAACCCCTCTTTATCGAGGTGCTCACTTCACCATGACCTTCCTCACTCTTCTCCTTTTCAGAATCCTCCCCCACATTTTTACATTTCCCATCCTTCATCTTAGTAAGGCATTCCGCAAGAGTAAGATCATCCCCCTCCACCTTATCTTTTGGGGAAGAGTTCAGAATAGGTTTCCCATTGATTTTTATACATAGTTTTTGGCCCTTATTTCTACCCAATTTTAACTTGATAAGGAAATAGATTGATACATAAATGTGATTAAATATTTAGAAACATAACGCATATAAATTCACTCTTAGTGACTAAAAGTGTGAGGAACCTTAAATCCTTACAAAGATAAGACTATCTTCACATGATTTTCCCTTCGATTTTCAGTTTCATATCTCAAATTACACACCTTCCATTTACCCAAATTAATTATTTATAATATTGGAAAGATAACTAGATAAGAGATATATCTTTAGTTTCATAATTGTAATCATGTAAGGCATAAGATACTTAACTATATGATTTCTTAAATTTATCCATTAAATCATTGGTTTTCCAATACCCAAATACAAAAATTAGTTATACATAAGAAAATTAGCCCATTAATTAATATATAACAAATATCATCCACTAAAGGACTATTACAAGGTACAATTACAATTGGATACAAGATCCCTAATAAAACATTCATTCTAATGCCAATTCCCACAAGCCAGAGTGAGATGGTCCATTCATCGATATTTAACCTGCGATACTATTTTGGTTGGAGGTGTGAATTCAAAGAACTAGCAAGAGTTATTCTACTTGATAAACTAAGTTTTGACTCATAAAGAAGACTAGTTATTTAAACTTATCTCAACTACCTTGTAGTAGTAATGCTTCCGTAACAATTAGGGAGTTGGGATCTTCCAGTAATCCCATAGCTGGTAAAGGAAGAAGCATGGGGAATATATGTGAAGTTCTCCCAAAGGATCAATCTCCATATAGTCCTCCTTCTTCAATTGTAAGCAATGCGATTGATGGAGGATACCAGTTTTTGAACTATGTCAAATCCATTACTATTGAACACAAAAAAACAAGCCAACTAAAGAATTTATACTTTAAGAATCAAGACAATTAAATCTATTTTGCATTTGATATTCTTTTAGCTTAATTATCATGCCATAAAATTCAACCATATATTTTTAATCTGAAAAATGGGTAAGTATAGAATTCTAGAAAAAAAATGTTTGAGTTTCCCCTTGTATTTTCCACTTTTAAAGTTTTCTAACAATAAAAAAAAACTATACTAAATCAAAGTTCAAAATAAATGCTTTAAATAAAAGGTATGGATCAAATTATCTATCCCTCCAAGTGAAAAATCTTGAGATAAGTAAATGAAATGAAATGAACTTAAATGATAGAAAAATTCTTACCTAGCAGTTAATTTCATCTTTCATACACTTTTATGCCTTATTTAAAACAAAAACTTTATCAAATACCCCTAAAAATGGTTTAAACATATACATCTGAAAACAATATCCACATTATCATTTCTTTCTTTCCATGACAAATGTTAGTCCACGATTCCATTCAAACAACACAAGAAATCAAGTTTTTCAACCCAAAATCCTTTACAGACAATAAGTACAACAACGTAAGTCTTACTTGGTGACACAAACCATACAATTTTTATTTGCAACATGCACATTTCAGATTTGTATGCATTTTTAAAACTAGAGGTTATTTAGACAGATCAACTATTGATTGAGCACATAAAAGAAAGCACAAAAATATATCCCTTTGTAGGATACAATTAGGGTTAGAAGAAAAGGATCAAGCAACTCACGAATCTGCAACATTGATTTTATTTTCCATCACAATAACAAAGGTACGAATATGAAATTTGAGTTAGGATCTATAAATAATAAATTTCTAGATAATCTTTATGGGTAAAATCCAACCTAACAACCTTTTTAATTATCTAACAAGAGAACAAGATTCAAACACTCCAAAATCCTTTCAAGTAATACACACAACATGCAACCCACATTTTTATCAACACACCCAAAATATCAAAGGAAAATAAATTCAAATAGAAGAAGAGATTACTTCTATATTAGCCATGTAATTTTCTTTTCTGAAAGAAGACCATAGCTTAAAAAAATTATTCAAATTTACAAAAACATTGCTTCCAAGAAAAAATATAAATATTACCCACAACCAAATTGATTTGCACAACCAAATCATCAAACCCATATCAGTCACCAATATTATTGCTAAAAATTCCAAATTCTAACCCCCAAATCAATTTTAACCTAAAAATAGCAATACCCAACACAGCCACAAATTTTCATGTCAACAAAGCTTACGAAAAATCAAATAAAATTGATTTATTCAACCAAATAAAAGAACCCATTTATTCTAAATGATTTTTCTGCAAAAATCTCAAGCAATGAACTAGATTAAAGCATTATTTTAACGCATTTCACCCTAAAAAAAATACCAAGTAATAATAACCCATTTCATTTAAAAATCAAAACTTAGTAGAGCAAGGAGAAAACCCCTTGCCTGAAACACTTGTCTAGTTTTTTCCTTGCTTCTGTTGTTCCAAACCCTAGCTATAATCAATTTCGCAATGCCTCTTCCATATTGTCCACAAAAACCCCAAATATTTTGCATTCCCATGATAAATAATAAGTTTCCCAAGAAAATCGACTTCTTTATGAGCCAAAATTTTTTCCAGAGTTCCTCCATGAGAGGAGTTAAATGATAGTGGAATCGAATGAAAAAATCAAAACTAAACCTCCTTTTCACTTTCCTCTCCACACATCCCCAGAAACCCTAGTGCCCATCCATATAATGCTACTAGGTGGACAGTTTTTCTAAGCCTTTGTCACTATGGGAGGGGAGGGATCAATTCAAAACGAAATAATCAAACAAACAATTCCATTTCCTTCAAATTCACATGAATGTCCACATTGTGGAATTTATCAAAAAAATCAACACTTTATCATTTCCATTTGATGGCATTTTACCTTTTTTTAAAATTGACTTTCAACTAGAAATAATGACCTTTTTAAAATTTACTTGCAATCATGGTGTTCAATCACCATATTATTATTTTTGAAATCCAATAATAGTCATTTCAACATTTCTTAACAACCATATGGGTGTGGCATTATGCCCCCAATTTTAATAACAATAATATTAAAATAGAGCCACAAATTATTGTTATAAAGAAATTCAACCAGGATTATAAGACTCAAATATTTTGCCAAAATATGCCAGCTTAATATGATTTCCATACTCGAAAGGTAACTAACTCAGTGACACAATCAGAACCAGATAACAAGGTTTCGTAGCAAAACATACTGCACTAAATAATACCAATATGTGGTATTTAGTTGTCTGAGTATTTAATATATAATTAAGTGCTTAAATAACTAAGTACTATCATTTGTAATATTATTTAGTTAATTGAATAAACATCCATTTCCCATATCCATATTTATCTGAATAATTAAATGTCGAATAAAAAGGGTTAATTAGCGGGATGTTACATTCCTCCCCACTAAAATGATTCATTATCCCTGATGAATTAATTACTATTTTCATATAACCAGAATTAGTAGTGCTACTTAATTTTTTACCAAATAAACCTTCATTTAGTATCCCAAATTCAAGAATCAAACTTTTAAAAAGTAAAAGCATGGTTAAGACAGCCTTATTAATCTGTAAAATATCAAATTTTTATCAGCCTCCGCATTGATAAACTAGAATTTTCCAAAATCTCAAAAGTAAAAACCAGCATACCTCTTATCCTTAGGATCAACTTCTAAAGTTGCATGCACTTTCAAATAGTAGATATTTGTCGTTGATTCCTTTATGACTTCTTCCTTGAATTTCGTTCATAAGGTTATAACAGCTAATAAGTACTTCCTACGGCTCAAGGCATCTACTACCTTATTTTCCTTGCCTTTGATATAACTAATATTAAATTCGTATTGCGACAAAGACTCCAATTATGTTGTCGTGCGTTGAAACTGGTTACGTGAAGATGTACTTCAGCCCCAATTGGTTTGTTTTTAATTCAAAAGGTATCCCCCTAATGAAATAATCACATTCAAAATAATCAAGAACAAAGTTATATCCAATTTTTATGAGGAGCAATCAACATGTTTGTTAAAACCTATAATTTTCTAGATTTCTAATCATTTAAAATCAATTTTATTGGTTGTAACAGCCTTTCAATCAGCAAAACCTAGCACACAGTAAAAAATATGACATAATTTTTTTCATCACAACTCATCATATCATGCAATAACATTTAATATATGCATCAGGTATTCAAAATCAAACTATACACATCCAAAATCCATCTACGAAAAAACTTTCCTTTTTACTTTTCCACAATCTTTCCTTATGCAATATTTTTTTTGTAGGAGTTAATTTCAGCATTTCCCAATCTACAGCTTATTTTTCCATATATATCATGGTTTTGTTCTCTTCTTTAGAAATTACGGCATATTTAATGTAGCTATCAACGGGCTATCATGGTCATAAAAATGTCCTCTAACACAAAAGAAGCCCAAACTCATACTCTCAACTCCATTCTTTACCTATGTTCAATGCTCGTTCATCTCAGTCAGTATAGACTTTTGTCTTAGTGACTAACTTATACAAATCACTTTTTATTGTCTTTAATTAACCTTTACAGAGTTGCATACATGAGTTAGGTATGTTTTACTTTTGCTCCTTCATTAGCACTCTATAGGTTTTAGCACCTTGCACACAAGTCAAAACATATGATTTGCAACATGTAGACTCTAGATCATCAAGGAATGGGAGATAACACTAGAGATACATTAAATATTTAATTGAAATTGTCTCTTTTAGCCTTAGACCTGGAAATATAAATTTCTCCCATAGTATTAATTTCTTCCTTCCTCGTCACTATGAAGGCACACAAGTACTTGAAAGGACTATAATTACTTGGTAGTCTTCTTCAACCAAAAAATTTAATGAGCTAGTGATCATGACAGGAATTCTTTAAATTGTCGTAACCTTCATTTCTTACTGTATAAGTAGGAAAAATGGAAGATTTCTTCCCAGAGCCAAATTATACGCTCTGAAACCTTTCTCTTTCTTAATTCACCATTGAATACATACAACACAATCATAATCTCATGCATTTTAAAAGAATCATACGTCACAAAGATCAAGAAATATTCATATTAAGGGATCATTCAATACAGATGGTATGATTTGTTGCTTTTCAATCCATATTACATACCCTTGAGCCTCTTAGGATTTTTCCATATACCTTTCTTCCTAAAATTCAATGGTGTGGAAGATTTGATGTTCTTACTTTTCTTGTGCTCTTTTCGAGTCAATATTTTTTACATATTTAATTCTAGCCTAACTGGCCTTTCAAGTTATTTTTTCCATAGCAGATAGTCCTCTACTATCTACTTCATCTGTACCCTATGTGGGTGTTATTCCATATTGGATTTAAGTCTCAAATCTGTCATTAAGACAATTCAATTAATCGAGTAACCCTCTGCTAATTGTTATCATTCAGCTCAAGTTGTTTAACTTGGTTGTTTATCATTCTGTAAATGGATTTTTAATTACTTTGCTTCCCCTCATTTTTTTGTTCTTGTGAATGGCTCCGTGGAAGGCTTCTTTCAGAGTAGTAGAGGTATTCGTTAGGGATACCCGCTCTCCTCCTTCCTCTTCACCCTGGTTGCGGAAGCTCTCAGCCGTAGCATAAAGTCAGAAATTCATGAGGGTTCTCTGAAAGGTCTCCACATCACCTCCAACCTCCCCCCTCTTTCCCATCAGCAATTCGTGGACGACACCTTTCTTTTCGGTCAAGGGACTATCCCAGAAGCCAGATGCCTTTCCTCCATCTTGGATTCTTATTCTCTAGCCACGGGTCAAGTTTTAAACTTCCATAAATCTTTTATTTTCTTCTTCAACGTGGCTCCCCGACTTCAAGGTAGAATTAAAGAGATTCTCGACTTCTCTTTGGGAAATCTCCCTCATACATATCTAGGGATTCCACTCTTCCATGGCAAGGGAAATACAAACCTTTGGAACGGGCTTCTGAACTCTATTTCTTCCAAACTTCTCTCTTGGAAAGGCAAATGGATTTCTCTTGCTATCCGTGTTCTTCTCATCAACTCGGTGCTCCTGTCGATTCCAATATACATGCTATCCATTTTATAGATTCTGAAATTTTTCCTGCTCAAAATTGAAAAAGTGGCTCGTACCTTTTTAAGGCAAGGACTCAGCACTGAGCGCAAATTCCATCTTACTAACTGGGATCTAGTCAAGCTTCTAAAGAAGTTGGGCGGTATGGGTATCTTGGATCTCACTATTCAAAATATGGCCCTCGGTGCTAAACTGGTGTGGAACTTCATTTCTGAAGGCAGCAGACTCGCCTTCCAGATCCTCTCTCATAAATATCTCGATGGGCACCAGCATGAGTATATTCTTTCTAGCTCCAAGTTACCGAAAGGCTCTCACATTTGGAATTTCCTGTGTAATTCCAAAACACTCATCGCTAAGAAGGTTACATGGAGGATAAAAAACGGTCAGCTTGTGTCATTCTGGGATGAAAGCTGGAATGGTTTCCCCCCCCTCAATTTGCTGCCTACTCTCAATGGTGTAATGAATTCTTCAAAACTACACTGGGGTTATCTTATCTCAAATTACGGTTGTCATCACCCTGACGGTTCATCTTCTTGGCTTTGGAAAGATATAACATCTATTGGTTCCTCTGCCCAAGATTCTGCCTTCCTCTTGAATTCTATATAGGATAGACATGCCACGTTTCTTGATCGTGATGACTGCTTACTATGGGTATGTGACTCAATCAAATGAAATGAACTTAAATGACAGAAAAGTTCTTACTGAGCAATTCATTTCAGCTTTCATACACTTTTATGCTTTTTTTAACTTTATTAAACACCCCAAAAAATGGTTTAAACATATAAAACTGAAAACAAGAGCCACGTTATCATTTATTTATTTCCATGAAAAATGTTAGTCTACGATTCCATTCAAACAATACATGAAAGTGATTTTTTAAACCCAAAATCCTTTCCATACAATAAGTGCAACAGCGTAAGTCTTACTTGGTGAAAAAAAATCATACAATTTTTATTTACAACATGCACATTTCAAATTTCTATACATTTATAAAACTAGATATTCTTTAGACATATCAACTATTGATTGAGCACACAAAATAAAGCACAAAAATCTATCCCTTTACAGTATTTAGTTAGGGTAATAAGAGAAGGATCAAGCAACTCACGTACCCACAACATCGATTTTATTTTCCATCACAATAACAAAGATACTATTATCACCGAATCAAAGCACCCTCTAAATTACACAAGTGTGTGTGCTTGAGCTCATGATGTGACTGGGTAACATGGGCACTATCTCCAAGTGTGGGACTTGTTACCTCAGATAGACCTCAAGAGAAGATTAGTTCCTTTTTCCAATCCAGTGCAGACTACCTCTACTGAAAACAAATAATGTACTACTCCTAATCTATCACTTCCAAGGGACCAGGGAGAGAGAAAGAGCATAAATATGAAATAAAATACACTATAAAGGTGATGCACTAAAATAAGGGTATGAGAACAATCCCCAATGTGTGAAAATTGAATCAAAATGTATATTAGAGAGGGTGATAAGAGTTCCACACAGTCTAACAACAGCACTTACAACAACATTCCTAGACATACACAATAATAATGAAACCCTGCAAGAGCATAAAGTAGACACAATACACCTACAATAATATTGAAGAGGAAAGAATAATTCAAATAAACACATCATGGGAAGATACATCCACAAACTTGCATCTATTGCTTCATGAGTATGGACAGTTAAAACTCTTACAAATGAAAGGCCTAGATCACCATGTAAGTATTACACTACAAAGGCCTACAACACATTGGCTTCACAAAATAAATGGGTAGAGTTTTTCCACTCAAATCATCCTCCATTCAAATGAGTGAAATTCCCCAATATATAGAAAATGGAAAGAAAGAAAAGGGGGAAAGCAATCTTGGATCTATATTTTTGCATCAATTGCAAAGTACCCAAAGTGGGTGAAAAGCATGATCGTAACTTGCAAAATCCTCCCCATACTGTCCATAACTTGCACTAGTAAAAAAATGTCATCCATGCCCATTAATTGCACTTCCACCCACCTTCCAACTACCCGTTTGAAACAGGTTTGTTTTCTGTAAAAATATAACTCCAAAACTCCATCAGTCTCTGGAGTTTTTGACTACTATGTGTAGATCTCAGAACCACAATTCCAATGAGAACAATTTTGTGCAATTTCATTGATAAATAGTCAAGTTATTTGCTTTTGAATGATTTCATCTCCTTGGGGTTTTGTTGAGCATTTCTTCCTCTTCACAGGACTGTAAAATTGATTTGTTTGTTGAAATGTGTCATTGAAAATATTTCCCCTTCCTTTTATGTTTTTCTATCCTTTTAGAATGCTTTTGCATTAAATTTTTGGTGGTGCCCATCATTAGTTTTGTTGCTTTATGTGGGAGGGTTGTTTTTTTTAATGTTTTATATTTATCCATCTCAGTCAAGTTGTCTCCTCTCTCACCACCACAAAACTCCATGCATCCAGATCTCCTTTCAATGTGTTAAGATGTCTTACAATTCATTGAGTCTTTCCCCATCACACCACCTTGCCATATCTCTTCCACTTTTTATGGCACTTTACATTGGATGACAAATTCATGCATTTTCCCTAAGTCCTATGTTTTTCGTTAACTCACCACCCTGCCATGTTTCAGTGACATGTACCCACATCAACTGTTAACTCATACTTGCCTCAGGGTTTGAAATAGTGTATTACAAGTTTTATCAACCCATGGGGAGCCTTACTTCATCCGAATATGTTCTCCATTCCTCCTTATGTGCTGTTGAGTCACCAACTCACTAACCTATCCCCTAGCTCTAGCTCAGACTCACATGTCACCTCGCCCACCAAGTTAACTTTATTTGGTGCCAAGTTGGCTACTTGTTTGGGGCTTCATCATTCCACCACAACCATACAACTAACCTAGGTCATTGACCATAATGCATCCATGATGCCTTGTGCCATGTGAGGCTCTACGCATATTTGGAGGATCCATATTTTCCTAACCCATTGAAGCCACACTGAGAGGCCATGTGGTGCCCCACACATCTGTAATGTTTAGACCCCCACCGACCCGCTTACATGGCTGAACGTTTTGAGTTGTCTCAGTGATTTGATCTACTTCCCTCGTTCCATGTTGAGATTTGGATCCTCTGACTCACCTTTTTCACTCTTGTACCCAAGTTCATGTTGTCGTCATTCTTTTACCCTTTTTTCAATTCAAGCTCAACTTCTTCTATGTGTTATGCGAGCCGCAAGATTCATCCCTTGTATGAGCTTAGCCATTCGATTTTGATCTTGTGAAAGATCTTGGTGGATTCTTAGGATCTCAGTGCTTCACTAGATGGGCTTGGTTCCTCAATCTTTGAGTCCCCTAATTGCTCGTAAATATTTTCATTCATTGATTCATCCTCTTTCCATTTATTGCATGATCTCTACGACATAGACACCGGTATTTCATAGATTGAATACCCCATGCAACTTGTGAATCACTCATTCTTAATCGACATGGATGTGTATGGTTAACTTTAGTCTCTTATGATGTGGTTTGGTTTTAATTTGATGACTCTTGATATGAGCTCATTCCTCCATATGGATTAGTTTGGCCATTCACATTACCAATGTGGATCAATTCTTATTTGAAAGCTCAACTCCATGATACCTACTCAGGAATTGACTCCCCCTAAATTTACAATAGCTCAATCACCTTATCTATCTTGACATTCGACTTCATATTCGGTGGCTTGGTCATTTTATTAGAGCTCGGTCATTTCAAGGAGTAGCCCAGTGACCATGTTCAATCATTGGGATGGCTTGTCCTACATGACAATCTCAATCCACATGATATCTCGAAATACCTATTTATGAGCTCAGGAGCTAAAAGATAGCTTTGCTTGATAAAGAATAGCCTAGTTCAATGTTACATCTTAATGGGTTTTAAGGAAACTCAGTGTTCATGGAAATGGGCTCATTCCTTTATCATGGAGCCTGAATTATTAATGCAACTCGCCCAACTTATTGAACAACTGGCTAGAAATGGAGTAGCTCAGTTATGAGCTTGATGAGCTCACTAGAACCCAAGGGAAAATTTTAACTTCCTTAACTCTTATTTAATTTTATGAACCTTATGGATCTTTGTATCACTGAGGGGAATATATGGACATTAAACTACACCCATTAATGTTGAACACTGAAATCTATTTGCACCTCCAAATTTATTTCCATAAGGGTCCTCCTGATGAGTGCAATCTCACTTAGCTATTTGATTTCACCAGGGTAGTGAAATCATATAAAAATTTGGTGACTCATGGGGCCATTTTCCTGTTAAATGGAGCATAACCAGCTTCTTGAAGCTATCTATTGGCCATGGATTCCTGAATTTAACCTTTCCCAACCATTGGAATCCATTGAGGTTGAATAATGAACACCTGTAACTACTTCCTCAACATCCCATTTCTTGATCTGGGAAGCTAAGAAACTCGACTACTAATCTGAAGAAGCCAACAATGATATATTTGAAATATACTCCTTAACCTGATTTTAGTTTCTCTATATTTGGGATCTTTTGAAGATGACAACTGTTGTTTACAATTCTAAGTCTCTTCGCTACAATTTATTTTATAGAAGTATGATGAACTATATACAAATCACACACTAGAAGCAATAAGACATGTGCACCAGCACTTAGGAAAACTGAAAACTAATCTACAACAATACCATGTAGATAAGAACTTCAAGGAATGAAAATACTAAACTAATGTGTACAAGGGTGAGATATCTTCCTTCTAGTAGCAATGTTTGAGGTATATTTCATTGACTAGAATCTATAGTTCTTCGCCATACAAATTTTCCATTCAAAAATCATTGCTACTCTTACATTCAGTGATCATGTAGGGGCCACTCTATATTGCATCAAATTTGGAATTTTTTCCCACTTTTTCTTGATCGGCATCCCACTTTAGTATAAAATATTCTTCTTGGAAGATCCTTTCCTTTGCTTTCTTATCAAATCTCCTCTTGATCAATTTTTTATCCTTCTCCATGGTTTGCATTGCATGTTCTCTTATATCCTCCAATTCCATCATATTTACATACCTAGATTTCATAGGTTCAAACTCATCTAATTCCATCTATTTCATGAGTTCTAATGCCGGTAACTCGAGTGATATGGGCAGCACAACTTCTTTTTTGTAAACTAGATTGTATGGAGAGCTACATGTTCACCTTTTGGGAGTGATCCTATCATCCCATAGAGCTGATTTAAGCTCGGTATTTCAGGTCCTCTAATTCTCATCAAGGGTTCTCCTAATGATCCTCAACAAGTTTTTTTTTTTACTCTACTTTCCTATTACCCTGAGGGTAATAATTAGAAGAGGTGCTGAGATATATACCATTTTTTATAGCCCATTCAATGATTTTTGTGCTAAGAAATTTCAATGCATTGTATGATCTAATAGTGGTGGGGACACCAAACCTCATGAGTATCCCCTCATAGAAATCCAATATACTAGATTCATTTTCCTCTTTGAGTGCTACTACTTCAATCCACTTAGTGAAGTAATACATTGCTGTTAAAATCCACTTGTGGCCTTAGCTCGAGTTTTGATTGAAAACTCCAATGAATTCCAATCCCCATTACATGAAAAGTTTTTCTACTGATATTGGGCGAAGGTGTAACTTTTCTAACCTTTATTTTCCTATGAAGAAGGCACATCTTTTGCACTTTTTAATTCATGAGTAACAATCACTAAAAATTGTAGTCCAATAGTAACCAGCTTGATGATTCTGAGAGTTTTTGCTCATGGAGCAAAGTGACTTCCAGCTTCTCCATCATGAAACCCGTGCAATATCTTTTGGGTCCTATTTGAAGGGACACACCTCATAATAAATCCATTCACACCATTTTTGAACAAGATTACATCAATAAGAACATACATAATAGACTGTAATCCTAAGTATCTTCTCTATGCTTTACTCTACTCTTGAGGGCTTAAACTCATTTGGAGATAATGCACCATGTCTTGAGTCTAATATGGAATAGGTTCATTTGTTGACTGTTCTTGATCAATTTGTAATATTAGGACAGCTCCTTCTTCACTTACTGAATCGACACATTATTTGGAAGCAAGTTACTTTCATAATCCCTTGCCACAAACTAGCTTTGTCACTTTGATATCAATGTCATATTCCATCACACGAGTTATCCAACCTTCTCTTTTCTTGTTCAAAATAATTTCTTTAACATTGGCATGAGATACTAACAATTGAATCTTGTTGTTCGAGACCAAGTGTCTAAACTTCTTCAAGCTTATAACAATAGCAAAACCAATATTTTCAATGAAATAATACCTTACTTCTTAATCTTCTAAGGTTTGACTGAAGAATGTTACGGGATGCTCTGAATCTTCCTTACCAAGATAGTTGATATTGTGTATGATCATCCAAAAGAGTACAATATGAAGTCTTTAGATAAATCTAGATTAATAAGAGTTGGGGCTTGAGATATTGCATCCTTGATGGCCTCAAAACTCTCCTTACCTTTAGCTATCCATTTAAATGCAAGAATCTTATTTAACATTATTATCAAAAGCTTCACCAAGGTGGAAAAATCAAGCACAAATTTTTGAACAAAATTAATTCTCCCTAAAAATATTTGGAGAGCCTTCTTTTAGTTTGGAAATGGAAGAGTACAGATGGCCTCAACTCTTTCAAGATAAATGGTTAGTCCTTATTTATACACACTGTGGCCCAAAAAAATTCCTTTGTGTGCTAAGAAAATATATATTGTTGGATTAAAACACACTCCAAACCTTCTGCATCTTTGAAACACTTTCCTGAGGTGAAAGAGATGATATGTTGTATCCTTAGAGAAGATAGTGATATCGTCAAGATAAAAAAGCACTATCTTGTTAATCAGTGCCTTGAATTCCATATCCATTTCTCACTAAAATATATCCCGGACATTTATCAATCCAAATGACATCTTCTTATAAGCATAAGTACCCCATTTTGTAGTGAAAGTTGTCTTGAACTGGTCTTCTTTTTTCACCATAATCTGATTGTATCCTGAATAACCGTCCAACAATGAGAACCTTTCCAAACTAGCTAAAACTTGTAGGATTTTCTCCATGGAAGGGAGTGGATAATGATCTATGAGTGAAGCTCTATTCAAATTGTGGAAGTTCACACACAATCTAATTTCTTTGCTTCTTTTCTACACTGGCACCAAATTTGCTACTCATCTTGAATGCTTGATAGGGAAGATGATGTTGGCCTTAATCATCTTATTCAACTCTTTCCTCATGAGAGGTTTAATGTGAGGATTCACCATCCTTTTCTTATCTCTGATAGGATTGGATTCTAGGTCCAGCTCAATAGTATGTTGTGCTAAATTTGGATTAAAACCTCTTCAATCCTTATAATTCCATGCAAAGACATTAGGAAATTCTTAACAAAGTTAAACTAAATTAGATTTCTCTTGTGGAGTAATCACCTTCCCAATCTGTAATATCTTGCCTTCACCTATTGAAATGGACTTTGAATCTTCACCCTTTACTTGAATGTTTGTCTTTTCTTTTCAGAACGGATCATTAGGATTGAAGATTGATTCTAAATTCGCAAGACCCTTTTGCAATTTTTTTTTTATTAGCTGAACCAATTGATCACCATCTTATTGTTCCAATTTGTCTTGATTCTTTGCAAATAACTCAACTTCATCTTGCAAAAAATTGATGATTTTTTGATCACTTTCGAATAATTTCTAACTTGTATTGTTGTTTAAAACAGCTGGTCTTATAGCCACTTTGATGTGAGGTTAGGTTTTCTCACTTTTGATACTTTCTACAACATCAAACGCTGCCCTAATTTTTACAAGCTTGTCTACTGCATCAATCTTCTTCCTTGGGATAGAACTGATGTTAAAAGATTCAAAATATTCAATAAAATCCCATACCTGATTCTTATAGTTGTTAAAAATATCTTTCTTAGTAGCATTTTTTCCTCTAAATTAATTCAAGATCAACTCAATGTCTCCAAAAACTTGTAAGTTTTTAATACCCTTTTTTATTTCCCAATGCAATCCATGGATCAGAGCTTTGTACTTAGTTGTGTTATTTGAGAAATAAAATTGGAAACGGAAGGCTAAGTAATATTTGATACCTTGAGGAGACACCAACATTGCTCCTCCTCTAGCACCTTGTCTACTGCTTGAGCCATAAAATAATAGATGCCACACTTCGTTGTCATCTTTGTGATTTGATTTCTTAATGCTAGGGAGAGGCATATTCTATTCATGTATGCAATAGACTCCTAGCTCATCTTCTTCCATCTCTTTATAAGGATCAAAATCATGTCTTTTGTTGGCCTAATTGTCAAGATTCAAGTCTAGAATGCCTCCAACCTTAGTATCCACTTCATAACTACTTGGACAATCTTCTTGATCAAATGTTGAGCAATTTATATTGATTGGACTTGGTACATGTGGTTCAATATGAAAATTAGCAATTGGCTCAGACATGATTGTAGCCTTATTTCCATACCTTGTTCTGAATAACATATGTGACCAATTAGTAGGCAAGTAGCCTCCAATTTTAGCAATGAAGACCCTTGACAAGCATAGAGTGAAGAGTGGAGGTAATTAAATGACTTAAACATATTGCAACACCATAACATTGGGAAAAGCATGTAACGCGAGCCTCAATCCTGTGATTATTTCAACTATGGTCATTTTTGCCCCATCTAATTGCACCACACCTCTAGAGATGACTTCATATTGAAGGCCCAACTAATCAACTATTTGTTTGGGCATGACGGAGCTACTTTCTCCTGAGTCAATCATGTAGTTATGCACTAACTTATCCCCAATGATCAATGAGATATAGAAAGGTGGGGGATTTAAATTTTTACCTTGTTGACCTCTCGAATCTCCTTGTGGGGCAGTATTAATGAGCACTTTATCCTAATTATTGGATAGCTAGCTTGATGGGGACCAGTTTGCCATGGCATCTTGCAACAGATCTCTTGTCCTGGGATATCCAATTATTCCCACATTGCAATGTTTACATTCATTTTCTTCATTTTTTTAATGATATTGAACAGGGATGAGCTATCCTTCTACTACCCTTTACCTTGCACAATCTTCTCTTGCATGGGAGCTACTACAACTGGTATATGAGTTGATCTAGAATATGGTTTAGACTGATTTTGCACATTTGGAGTTGTACTTTGACTACCAATTCCTTGTGGAATGATATAGGGATGAGAAAAAATTGAGTTAGATTACTACCCTTCCTTAATATTCCTTTTCTTAAACTGTATGTTGGCTTCCACACCTTGAGACGGGACCTGATTCATACCACAAAAATATTCAACTTTCCAATTGACAAGTGAGGTATCATTTGGAGGTGCTTCTTGAGCAACTTTATGTTATTGGTTTTCTTCTTGGTTTGTCTCTTGTTCCACACCCATTTTTTTCACCATAAGAGCTTGATTCAAGTCACCATTGAAACACATTGACTAGTTATGAGGTTGATTACATGGGAAGTACCAGTCATACTCTTGAGCTATGTTATTTTACACCGGTACCAAGGTTCTAGATGTAGATGCATTAATAGGATTGTAAGGTTGGAATGGTCTATTAGTGGGGGGTTTTACTTGGTTATGAATTTCATTTAGATAAGGCGGTCTATTAAGCTGATACGGGGGCCTATTGGGTTGGGCTTGAGGCTAGTATGGTCTAAATTTTTGGGTTTGTTGCCTCTTAATCATTACTAACTCGTTATGTAATTTTTATAACTATTTCATTACTTCTTAGAGTTCATTTAAGGTACTAGAAGATGAGGTAGAAGTTTCAGTAGAGCTCTAATTTTTTAGGGTGGGAATGGGAGATAATGTAGGTGTTTGACTAGTGTTCAGACTTCCCAATTCTAGATATAGAGGCATATGTGGTCTAGGTGCAAGTTTACCAGCTTGAATCAAATAATTTTATGCTCTAATAAAAATGTTACATGTTGCAGATAAATTTATACCTCCCATAGATTGTATCATCATGGTAATATCAAAGTTTAGAGATTTTAGAAAGTAAAGGAAAGCACCTTCAGCTACTGGTCCCACAACAAGAGGTGGATTCTATCTCACGTTTGCTGGAATTTGAAGTTGAAATCTATCATCTCCTCATTAGGATACCTCCTAATTATTTTCAATTGTTCCAATAAAGACATATTATCTCCCTTCTCCCTGAATTGATTATAGAGAGCCATGCAGAAATTATCCCAATTCTAGATAGACCCTATTATTAGAATCCTGAACCATTAAAAATATTTACCTTTGAAGAAGGATGTAATTAATTTAACCACAACATCCATCTCAATAATTTCATGAATTGTACAGACATTTGCAATGTCTTGGATATGGTCAGTTGGGGTTTTATGGTTCTCCCCAATGAAATAAGGAATGTTCTTTAATGTCGTAACTAGAATTGGATTTTTTGGTCCCTATGGTTTCTATTCGGTGGAGATGGAGACCTCTTGGCTCATCTTCCCCTTCTTCCTCTACCTGGAGATAGCTGCAAATATTTAAAAACATCTTCTTCTCTTTCTCTAGACATCAGTTGGATTCTTCTCATAAATTTGACAAGATTGGGCTACTAAAAATAGTGAATCCTTCCCTTTGGAATCTCTAGATGTGTAATTTCAAACTTATTACAAGATGGAATTTCACAACAAGAGCACACCAATCATGTTATAATGAAAATGAAGACTTATTTTGTCCCACTGGGTGTTCCAGAAATGTTATCACTAAATCACAACACCCTCTGATTCACACAAGTGTGTGTGCTTGAGCTCACGGTGTGACTAGGTAACATGTGTACTATCTCCAAGTGTGGGACTTGCTACTTGATATAGACCTCTAGAGTAGGTTGGTTCCTCTTCCTAATCCAATGCAAAATAACTCTACTAAAAAAAATAACTAACTACTCCTAATATATCACTTCCAAGGGACCAGGGAGAGAGAAAGAGCATGAAAATGAAAGAAACTGCACTACATAGGTGATTCACCAAAAGAAGGGTATGAGAACAATCCCCAATGTGTGAAAATGGAAGCAAAATGCATATTAGAGAGGGTGATAACAATTCCCCACAATCTAAAAATATCACTTACAAAAACATTCTCATATATACATAATAATAATAATGAAACCCTACAAGAGCATAAAGTAGACACAATACACCTGCAATAATATTGAAGAGGTAAGAAGAATGCAAATAAACATAGTAAGGCAAGATACATCCAAAAACTTGCATCTATTGCTTCATGGGTATACACAATTCAAAATATTACAAATGAAAGGCCTAGAACACCATGCAAGGAGTTCACTAAAAATTCTTGTAGCACATTATCTTCGCAAAACAAAATGGGAAGAGTTTTTCTACTCAAATCAGCCTCCTTCCAAATGAGGGAAAGTCCCCAA
Source organism: Taxus chinensis (assembly GCA_019776745.2). Taxonomy (NCBI): domain Eukaryota; kingdom Viridiplantae; phylum Streptophyta; class Pinopsida; order Cupressales; family Taxaceae; genus Taxus; species Taxus chinensis. Next base: position 466,110,768 of record CM034151.1, read on the forward strand.
TATGTAGAAAATGAAAAGAAAGAAAAGGGGAAAGAAATCTCAAATCTGTCTTTTTGCATAAATTACAAAATACCAAGAGTGGGTAAAAATCATGATTGTCACTTAAAAAATCCTCCCAATATTTCCCATAACTTACAGAAGTAGAAAAATTACCATCAATGCCCATTAATTACACTTCCACCCACCATCCAACTACCCTTTTGAAATAGATTCATCTTCTGAAAAACACACCTTTGAAACTCAATAAATACTTGGATTTTTTGACATATTTTTGTAGAGCTCAGAACCATGATTCCAATGAGACCAATTTTGTGCAATTTCATTGAGAAATACTCAAGTTATAGGCTTTTGAGTGACTATAGCTCCTTAGGGTTTTGTTGAGCATTTCTTCATCTTCACAAGACTATGCAATTAATCCGTTTGTTGAAATGCATTATTGAAAATATTTCCCCTTCCTTCCATGTTTTTCATATCATTTTAGAATGATTTTTCATTAATTTTTTGGTGGGGTCCATCATTATTTTTGTTGCTTTATGTGGGATGGTTGTTTGTTTCAATGTTTAATATTTATCCATCTCAGTCGAGTTGCTTCCTCTCTCACCACTGCAAAACCCCATGTGTCGAGCTCTCCTTTCAATGTAACAAGTTGTCTCACATTTCATCAATCCTTTCCTCATTAGGCCACCTTGCCATATCTCTTCCACTTTACACGACACTTTTTGTTGGACCACAGATTCATACGTTTTCCCCAAGGCTTGTGTTTTTCGTCAACTCGCCACCCTGCCATGTTTCATCGCCATGTACCCACGTCAACCATTAACTCTGAATTTCCTTGGGGTTTGAAATAGTGCATCACAGGTTTTATCAACCCGAGGGGAGCCTTACTTCATTTGAATCAGTTCTCCATTCCTCCCCATGTGTTTTCAAGTCACCAACTCATCAACCTATCCCCTAGCTCCAGCTCGTCCTCACCTATCACCTCACCCATCGAGTTACCTTTGTTTGGCACCAAGTTGGCTACTTGTTTGGGTATTCATCATTCCACCAAAATTGTATGACCAACCCGGTCCATTGACCACGACACATCCACGACGCCTTGCGCCACGTGGAGGCTCTACACATCTTTGGGGGCTCTATATTTTCCTAACTCATTAAAGTCACACCAAGAGGCCACGTGGTGCCCATGCACGTCCATAATGTGTTGACCCCCATCAATATACTCACATGGCCAGACTCACGGAGTTGGCTTTGTTAGTTGATCTTCTTCCCTTATTCCATGTTGAGATGTGGATCCTAAAACTCACCTCTTTCACTCTTGTACCCAAGTTCATGTACATAGCTCTATGAGTGATCAGGGGACTCGGCCATTGAGGAACCAAGCCCATCTAGTGAAGCACCGAGCTCCTAAGAATCCACAAATCTCTTTCACAAGACCAAGCTCGAATGGTCGAACTCATACAACAAATGAATCTGACAACTTGAATGGCATGCAAAATAATTCAAGATTTGGATCCGAGCTTGAATTCTTCGGCATGCCATTCAAGTTGTCATATTCATCTATTGTATGAGCTCAACCATTCAAGCTTGGTATTGCGAAAGAGCTTTGTGGATTCTTAGGAGCTTGATGCTTCACCAAATGGGCTTGGTTCCTTAATGGCCAAGTCCCCTAATCACTCGTAGAGCTATGCATTCATTGGTTCATCTTATTGCCATTTGTTGCATGATCTCTATGACATAGACACCATCTTGCCATGGATTGACTACCTAGTACAACTCACAACTCACTCATTCTGAATCAGCTTGGTTGTGTATGGATAACTCGAGTCTCTTATGATGTGGTCTGATTTCAATTTGATGACTCTCGATATGAGCTTGTTCCTCCATATGGATTATCTCATCCATTCACATTACTAATGTGGCTCTTGAAATCTTGACTATATGATACCTACTCAAGAACTGACTCCTCTTGAATTTACAATAGCTTGATCACCTTTTATGTCTTGACATTCGACTTCATATTTTATGGCTCAATCATTTTTATTAGAGCTCGGGCATTTCAAGGAGTATCCTGGTAGGCATGTTTAATCATTGGGATGGCTCGGCCTACATGATAAGCTCAATGCACATGATATCTCAGAAAACCTATTTATGAGCTCGAGAGCTAAAAGATAGCTTGGCCTGATAAAGAATAGCCCAATTCAATGTTGCAGCTTGATGGGTTTTAAGGTAGCTTAGTGTTCATGGAAAAGGGCTTGGTCCTTTATCGTGGAGCCTGAATTATCAATGCAACTCACCCCAATTATTAAACAACTTGGTGATAACGGATTGGCTCGGTTATGAGCTCGACGAGCTCACTGGAACCCAAGGGAAAATTTTAACTTCCTCAACTCTTTTTTAATTTTATGAACTTGATGGATCTTTGTAGCACCAAGGGGAATGCATGGACATTAAACTGCACCCTTTAATGTTGAGCACTAAAATTTGTTTGCACCTCCAAATTTCTTACCATGAGGGTCCTCCTAATGAGTGAAACCCCGCTTGGTTATTTGATTTCACCAGGGTAGTGAAATTGGATAATATGTACCACTATAAAATTTGAGTTAATATCTGTAAATAAGAAATTTCCCAATAATATTTCTGGGTAAAATCCAACCTAACAACCTTATCATTTTCTAGCAAGAGAATAAGTTTCAAACACTCCAAAATCCTTCCAAGTAATGCACACAACATGCAGCCTACATTTTTCTAAACACACCTAAAGTAGCAGAGGAAAATTGATTAAAAAGAAGAATAGATTACCTATATATTACCCATACAATTTTCTTTTCTGAAAGAAGGCCGTAGCTTTAAAAAAATACAAAAAATTTATTCAAACCAACATGTCCATTGTTTCCAAGTAAAAATCTAACTTTTACCCAAAACCAAATCAATTTACACAACCAAATCGTCAAACCCATATCAGTCACAAATATTATTGCTATAAATTCTAAATTCTAACCCCAAAATCAATTTGAAATTCAAAATAATAATACCCAACATAGCCACAAATTTTCATGCCAACAAAGCTAACAAAAAATCAAATAAAATCAATTTATTCAACCAAATAAAATAACCCATTTCTTCTAAATTATTTTGCTGCAAAAATATTAAGAAATGAACTAGATTCAAGCATTATTTTAACACATTTCACCCTATAAACGAAAACATACCAAGAAAGAATAACCCATCTCATTTAAAATTCAAAACTCAGTGGAGAAAGGAGAAAAACCCTTTCTTGAAACACTTGTCCACGTTTTTTCCTTGCTTCTACTGTTCCAAACCATAGCTAGAATTGATTTCACAATGCATCTTCCAAATTTTCCAAAAAAACCCCAAATACTTTGCATTCTTGTAATAGATAATAAGTTTCCCAAGAAAATTGACTTCTGTATGAGTAGAAAGTTTTTCCAGAGTTCCTCCATGAGAGGAGTTAACTGACAGTGGAAATAAATGAAGACATCAAAACTAAACCTCCTTTCCACTTTCCTTTCCACACATCCCCAGAAACCCTAGTGCCCATCCATCTAATGCTTCCAAGAGGATATTTTTTCCAAACCTCTACCATCATGGGAGGGGAGGGATCAAGTCAAAGTGAAATAATCAAACAAATAATTCCCTTGCCTTCACATTCACATGAATGTCCACATTGTGGATTTTATCAAAAAAAAATCAAATCTATATCATTACCATTTGATGTAATATTACCTTTATGTTTTTAATTGACTTTCAAATAGAAATAATGACCTTTTTAAAATTTACTTGCAATCATGGTGTTCAAGCACCATATTATTATTTTTGAAATCCAATAATAGTCATTTCAACATTTCTTAACAACCATATGGGTGTGGCATTATTCCCCCAATTTTAATAACAATAACATTAAAATAGAGCCACAAATTAATGTTATAAAGCAGTTCAACTAGGATTATAAGCCTTAAATATTTTGCCAAAATATGCCAACTTAATATGATTTCCATATTCGAATGGTAACTGACTCAATGACACAATCAAAACCAGACAATAAGGTTTAGTAGCAAAACGTACTACACTAAATAATACCAATAGGTGGTATTTAGTTGTCTGAGTACTTAATCTATAATTAATTACTTAGATAATTAAGTACCTTCATTCGTAATTTTACTTAATTAATCAAATAAATCTCCATTTCCAATATTCGTGTTTATCTGAATAATTAAATTTTGAATAAAAAGGGTTAATTAACGAGATGTTACAGATCTTTGGAGGGAAAAACTGGAGATCAATATCACTATTGAGGACATTCTCTTGAACGAAATGTATATGAATCTCGATATGAATTTTTCATTCATTCCAAATTGGATTTTTTGCAAGAGCTATACAAATTTAGCTATTGCATAAGATTGGATTACTTCCTTTTACATCCATGTGGAGTTCTTCCAAAATTATTTTGAGCCACATGGTTTCTTTAGTGACTTCCACAACAATTTTATACTCATATTTAATGGAAGAGATAGAAATTATTGGTTAATTATTACTTCTCCAAGTATTGGCACATGTACCAAGATTAAAAACATATCCATACGTGTATTTTCTATCTATCATGTCACTAACATGGTTAGAATCACAATAACCATATAAGTGAGCATCATTAGAACAAGTATATTATAATTCATTATTGATAGTAACTTTAATATATTTTAATATTTGTTTAGACAATTTCCAATAATCCTCATATGTATCCTACATAAATCTCAAAATAATTATTATTGTTAAAGGAATATCAAGCCTAGAAATAGTGAGATATATTAAACTACCTATAAATTTCTTGTATAAAGCAAGGTTTTCTTTAGCACATCTAGTTTTAGGATCAGTTTTTATGTCGAATTTAATATGAATGGTTATATATTTACAATCAAACATGTTAAGTCATTTAATAAAATTAGAATCATATTGAGATTGAGATATAAAATGGATTTGTGATCCTGGAAAATACTCATGCCTATGAAGTGATGAAGCAAACATACATCAGTCATTTCAAATATTATTTTAACTTGGTTTTAATTTATAGAATTAAACTAGTGTGACTACATGTAATAAGAATATAATCAACATATAAAACAATTAGAATGATTTGTTTATCTTTAAATTTGAGAAATGAATCATTATCAAAAGTGTAGTTAGAAAAACCAATATCTTTGAAAAATATTAATTTTAACATACCAATATTAGCTCAAGGATCTTGTTTCAAAACATATAATGAATTTTTACGTTTACCCAAGTTCTTCAAATCCTTTAGGCTAACACATATAAATTTCCCCTTTTATATCACCTTTTAGGATGCATTTTTTACATCCATCTAGTGGATTTCCCATCCATATTGAGCTACTAATGCTAAGATAATTCTAATTGTGCTCATCTTTTCTATAGGGAAAAATATTCAACGTATTCAATTCCAATTTTTTGAGTGAAATAATGAGCCACTAAACTATCCTTAAATTTATCGATTCCTCTTATGGAATTGTATTTGATCTTATAAAGCCATCGATATCTGATGATACTTTTTTCTAATGGAGGAGGGACAATTTCCAAAGTTTGATTTTTAATAAGCATGTTGTACTCAATTTCTATGGATTCTATTTATATTCCATCTTGCCTTTCCTATTTTAAAGATTAGGGTTCACACTCATATAAGGTCATTAAGGCATGGTAAGTGTGTTGACTCGTATGCATTATTCTAAGTTTACACTACTACATATAGTAAAAAAATGTCACAATTTGTGTTGAATTTGTGACGATCCTTCTTTCAATTTATTTCATTTTTTATGTAAATTTGGAATAATTATGGTGGCAAAAGTGTGATGAAATTAGTTTCTTTTGTACCACCATTACCCCTAAGTACTTTAAAAATAAAAGGGGATGGGCCTATTTGCATCCTTTTTTATTGTACCCTATTATGCATTCAAAACATATGAAAAACTAGAAGGTATATGAAAGGAGAGGGGAGTGATTGGAAGGAGAAGAATACAAAAAGTAAAATGGAAGGCTACTTTACATGTGAAACATTATTACAAGGTCATAGGGTGACTAGGATAAGGGTTGAAAAAATTTGCAATGAATGAAATCTCTGTAGAATTTTGGAAAAACAAGTGGAGGAGGTGGAGAAATAATTGTTGAAAGAAATTCATTTGGAATTTAACCAATTACCAAATCAATAAATTATTTCTCTAATTCATTTTTACTTCTAAAATCTGTATATATTTTTATATTTTTTGAAAATAATACTTTCGTGCATGTGGTTTGTAAGGAAATGGAGCTAAATCTGGAAGGAGATTTTCATATTGAGATCCATTCCTTTATTTTAGACCATAAAAAATATGTGGATAGGGTTATGGTGTTGAAGGAAGAATTATTAGTGAGAAAATAGGGTTTTCGCATGTTCCATTCCATTCCCCTTCCTTTGAAAAATAAGGAGAGAAAAAATTATATGGGTTATTAGATTTACTTTTAAAAGAATAAAATTATTAATTTATGGTTATTAAATGAGTGTAATCATTCTCAATTCATGTACTGTTAGGAATCATTATGTTAGTGCTTACATTATAGTTTGGGTGGTTAGTAATATTGTTCTAAACAATATTACATACTTAGATCTTATTATTATTGTTGTACCCGTAAATCTATTAACGTGTTATTTGTTTGTATGGGTTCCTATTTTATAGGGTACTGGTTAGTCTATTGTAATGGCTATAAATTAGCCTAATTCATTGTGTAATTGATAGAGCAAGAATATAGATAATTAATAAATTATTCTGTGTGTTTTACCTGTGCAAATCTGATCCAAAATCAATATTTGGTATCAGAGCTGGTTCATTCTGATGGAAGAATAGTTTATCTATAAGGATCTCAGTGACGTCCTGTTCATGGTTACAACATTCTTTTAGCAAGTAAATGAATGTGGAATTTGATGATCACTTGGCACGTGCCTTAGTCACACCACGTTGCTTGTAAGGAAGGGATTCAGTCAATGTTCTAGTTTTTTTCAGAGTTCATATATATTTGAAACAACCCATCCTTTGCTCCATGATTTCATGCACATCTTGGAGTCATGGCATACTGTGTTGCATCACATTTTAGGTGTCTGAGTGACTTTAAACATCTATGCAGTCGGCTTAAACACAATGGTTGTAACTTACCTGCTCAGGAGGAAAGAAAGTGGATATCGTTTGGATGTTGTGGAGTTTTGATATGAGCTCTTGTTTTATTGTCAATGTCAGCTGACATCGTGTTTGTAGAGTCCCGATCTAGCTTGGTCTTCTTATATGTCATGCACATGTGTAGATCCATTACTTTGATTTACATTCACTTGTATTTCTACATTGGAATGTTTGAACGTGTGTAGGTGGATGCATTCAATCCTTATAGACCCGCATCAACGTTTGACTGATCTCATCATTTTCAAATCATAAGGTAGGATATTTTTTAAAAGAAGATTGTATCATAAAATCTGAGGCTCACAATTTTGGGATTATTTCCATGCAGTCTTCTTTGACTTATGGATTTTATTATCCTAGGTGGAACAATTGTGGAGAATAGAACTCATATCTACATGCATTGCCGACTCTTATTTTATATGCAGTAACTAGTCCATATGCATTCCTATGTATTTATCTATCTACAAGTATATTTGTCCATGCGTACAATATTTAGTGGTGTTCATCTGATCCTGGTATGCATTTACCTTGGCATCTGAATCAGGATATTTTTTTACCATGTAGAGCACAATATCGGTAGAAACCGACGTCTTGTCATTTGAGTCAAAATTGTAAAATGAGCTTCATTGACAAATCCACTAAATAAGTAGCATCTTGTTGGAGGAAGGAGGCATAGGAGGCTGGAGGTCATTCAGCAAACTCTCGTCAGTCACCAACGATGGGGCCGCACAAAGCTATGGTGATAGTGTGTGTGTGAGTTTTCTTTCTTTTCAGAGTTGCAGTTGATTTCAGTTGTGTGCAGCATGATTCTTTTTCAGTGTTCCTGTTATGGCTTAAATAAGTGAAATGTTCACATTGAGGGGGGGAACATGGTGTCAATGTTCCATTTTCTCTTTTTTATATTTGTTATCAGTAAGCAGTATTTCCTACATAATTCCCTGAAGGAAAAGCATTGTGGACAGATGAAAGCACAAAAGAAAAGCAGCATCATGATATTTGGGTTGTTGGTTGTCCTATAAAACCATCTGTATGTTTGGGTTATTGGTTGTCCTGTAAAACCATCTGTATGTTTTGGGTTGTTGGTTGTCCTGTAAAACCATCCTTGAAGGTTGTTGGTTGTCCTTAGAAAACCATCCATGTTGAGGTTGTTGGCTGTCCTAAAAAACCATCCAGATCATGAGCACGCATGGGCGGCACGCTGTAGAAGGAAGTGAAATTGTTGTTCTCCCATGTTTGCACTAAGGGGGGAAATGTTAGGAATCATTATGTTAGTGCTTACATTATAGTTTGGGTGGTTAGTAATATTGTTATAAACAATATTACATACTTAGATCTTATTATTATTGTTGTACCTGTAAATCTATTAACGGGTTATTTGTTTGTATGGGTTCCTATTTTATAGGGTACTGGTTAGTCTATTGTAATGGCTATAAATTAGCCTAATTCATTGTGTAATTGATATAGCAAGAATATAGATAATTAATAAATTATTTTGTGTGTTTTACCTGTGCAAATCTGATCCAAAATCAATATGTACATACCTGAAAATTATTATATGATCATTTCCATGGAATTTCATAAGTAAAATAGCAAATAAAAGGATGATTTCCAAGTGTATGATGAAATGTGCAAACACTAAGATCCCTCTAGGTTACCCTATGATGAATTTTTCAAACTATTTACTATACTTTACAAACTTTGAAAGTGTTATTATGAGTATTCAATTGATGAAAAATGAGAGAGCATGTTTCATAACAATAACTCCATTATTTTTGGATATAAGCTAATGGTAGAGAATGAGGAGGAATATTTTCCTTGGTCTAAGCTATGGATTAAAGACCTTACTCTCAAGATTGATATGTTTCTTTAGTTAGCAATCCAAAATAAAAATTTAACTATTTATTAACTTGTTAAGAGAGGTAAGATCATCCTCAATAGATGTATTATGTCCAAAAATAGTAAGGAAATAGTTTCTCATCTTTTTTTGCATTGTCCTTTCATTGCTAAAATTTGGGGAACATTATTTACTATGTTTTGTATCAAATGGGTTATTCCTCTTACTTTTCTGGACCATTGGAAAAATTAGTGACACACATTCAAACATCCCATTATAAGGGCTCTATGTGCTATCTATTTTCCACATGGTAAATAGGTTATTTTGAAGGGAAGGAACAACAAAATTTTTAGAGAAGTGGCAAAAATCCTTCTAGGAGACTAGAGAACTCATTTCTCTCATTAAGTAGATTTTAGCTTTATGCAATACAAGGATAATATTAATGAGGATAAATATCATATAGCTTCTATATGGAATTTAGATCTGACTAAATTTCAATATTCATATGTCAAGTAAGTTAACAGGAAAGAGGTAAGTTGGGCTTCACCTTCTCCATGCTGGATCAAGTTAAATTTGGATGAGGATTTTAAAGGAAACTCAAGAAAAACAGGGGTGAGGTATCTTAAGGGACATTTCTAGACTCTTTATTATTTATTATGTGGGAAGTACATGGATTCAATCAAATCACTTGGTTGAAGCTCTTGTGGGTTTGTAGGGTATAAAACTTGTTAGGGACCTTAATGTTTCCCATATTTGGGTTGAGGGGGACTCCCTTGAATTTTTGTAAAGGAATCTGAAAATATAGTTGGTTTATTGGAAATATTATTGAAGAATTAATTTATATTTTACAATCCTTCAGTAGTTCCCATATTCAACATACTTATAGATAAGGCAACCATGTTGTTGATTATTTTGCAAAAATTGGGGTTAATTGCCATGATTTTAAGATTTAGCACATGAGAGAGGAGATTCATGATGACATCATCATAAATATTAATGAGGAAATATGTAGCTCCAATACTTGACATGCCAACTCAAGTATTTATGACTTTGCTCGGGGGCAGTATTGCTTTCTTTTTTATTATATCATTTCACTTTAATAAAAGGATTCGTCACGACAAATATTTAGGGTTTATCTTTTTTATTTACATCATGGGAAGAGGAAAGTGGAGGTTTATTCATCCATAAGGGGTATTTAAAAGGTTTATCCTATCTTTAATAAGGATTGGAAGGAAAACATGGAGCTATGGGGATATCTTCAAATGGGCAATTTTTCTACTTTTATGGAGAAGGTTCAAGGTCATGATGCCCATATCTCCAAAGAAATTTACATGAGATGGAAAAATTGGTGGGTTTCCATTAAGGGGATTAGTATTTAAATAATTTAAGAACTCATTTCCAATGTTATGGGTCTAAAGAGAGAGGGTATTAGGTTTTCCAAGAAAATTTGTGATAAGGATGAAGATGGGAAAAAAATTATAGGAAGGAGAGTTCTTTTGTTCTTTTCAAGGTATGTTTTTGAGGGAATCCCTTACATATCCATTTTATGGTGTATCTAAGATTATAATTAAATACACCATCTTGGATGGGAGATATCAAATTTTCAAGGGTCGTCATATAGTGATGCTTAACCATTGTAGACATTATATTCTTGTAAGGTTTCCTTTTATATATTAAATTCTATGGAAGCATCTATTTTGGAAGTGCATTTGGGGAAAAATATGTCATTTACACCAATTTTTTATCCTATTTATTCATAAACATGTTCTAGATAGTATCCCTCAGCCCATCATTGGGATTAATTTAAAGAACTCCCATTCAAGTGATGGTCTCATTTCTAAACCTCTTGATAAAAGGATGTATCCTCAGAGGGTTATTTGAAGCCATATTTATCATGGTAATAGTATTATGGATGAGTTTGAATAATGTTATAATATTAATGATAGCATATATACAAGATATGTTAGTAGTTTACTGGCTATGGGGAAAGATATTGAGGGGTTAAACCAGGTGAGGAGAATAAAGTTATAAAATATGGTTTTCTATTGTGTTGTTGATAATAAAATTTTAAAAAATGAAATACAATATAATTAAGAAGAATGAAATTTAGTAATTATATTAAAAAATTATTTATCATATTTTGAAATTCTTACCTTATTATTTCATTTGGTATCAAAGAAACCATAGTCTTGGGAAACAATGTTGTGGGTTAGATTATTAAAGGGAATTTACCAAAATCATGTTCAACCCAATGCATCAAAGATTATTATGGCTTAATTTATAGATTGTGTGTGTCTTTCACCCAGTTTCCATTTATTGTGTAGATTTTATAGGTCCATCTGATCATTTTCATGACTTTTTGTTAATGGTCGATTCTTTTGAAGTATTTTTTACTCACTATCAAAACACCATTTGTATATATTTCATATCAAAACTCACCCTACTAGTTCATAGCTCATAAGAATATATAGTTAAAAACTCAGTTCTTCCACATGAACTTGTAACACCTAACTATTATCCTAATAATAACATGTTCAAAATTCTATGTAGATCTAAAATAATGTTCCATTTCATATGATACATGTACAAGAAGATAGATTTTTTCACGAAAACAATGAGGTATATTACAAGTGTGAAGGTTGAGTTTTTTAAAATAGAAGAGGTTGTTGAATTTCTACTATTATTTTCTCCATGCATGTATGAAGGTTGATGTACAAATTTTCATTCTTTTGGATCATTTCATTCACCATAGTTTTATTAGGCATCAAATTTATTGCATGGTATTCACCATTTAACACCCACCTCACCACCAAATTACATCATAGATTTCCCTTTCAAGGAAATTAACTCATTCACATACCCACATACCCTCTTACATTGCTTTGAAAGCATGTGTAGACAGAAGAGGATATCAAAAGAAAATTGTGTATTCTCCTCTTAAGATCAATAATTGTACTTAATTTTTATAGTAGATTGTGCTTCAAATTATATTTTTGGTAATACAATTACTAAGTCTTAGAGATTTCAACATTAGGAGTATCAATGAAATATATGTGAAAACATTATTTTTCCTAGTTGAGTATGGTATATTATAGTCTATTTCTAGTTTTTTGTGTCTTGAATTAGTGTAAAGTTTTTATCAATAAGTATTCATTTTCATTTTTACTCCAAGTTTTCATTTTTCAAAGAATTCAATATTTGTAAAGGTTTTGTATTTTCATTGTTAAATTTTAATAGTCTAATCTAAAATAGTTTCTATAATCTAGTAAGTTGTTTGTAACGGTCATTAGTATTCCGTTATTATTATTCATTAGTGTTGTTGTAGTCAAAACAAATTTTATTTGGTCAATCCATATAAATAATTATTGTCCACTTAATAAAAAATCAAAATTCATAATCGTTTTTTAAAAATGTTTTTCAATCTAGTTATAGTAGAATTGTATCATTAACAAGTTTTAGAAAATTAAAAAAACACCTCACAAACACATTTTCAATGGAACTTGATGACCTTGTTGAGTATGTTAGTCTTATGGGGGATTATTCTCTTCTAGAAAAAAAATATATATGAACCTCATGATCACATTCAGATAAGTAGAAAATTACCAAAGGATGGAGGTAATGGAGGAAGGAGTTCAAATAGTGACCTCTTATTATTCACTAACAATGGGGCTACACAATGTATTAGTGCCAACCAGATGTACCAAGATGACCAAATTCCAAGGACAGTTTTTATGTGGCACCATAGATCATCTCATACTATTCATGATTAGATTTCTAATGATATTGGATGGTGGCTACATATAAATATAATGAGGACAGAGACCTCATCATTTCCTTTTCACTATTTTTCAACTTTTTGTGTAAACATAAAAATTTAAACGTGAGTATGGAGTTTCTATATTTTCCCACAATGTAAAAATAACAGAGAGTATAATAAGAATTATGAATCATAATAATATTTATATGTGTATGTTGTTGGTTATCCTATAAAATCATCTAGATGTGTAGGTTTCTCAGTTATCTTATAAAACCATCTATTTGTAGATATGAGAGTTTGTTGTTCCTAAAATTTATTAATAGTGTTCCTTATTCATGATTAATGTATGGTTGATGTTCCAGTGGATTGGTCAATGAGTATCCTAATTCTAAGGTTGATGTGTTCCTTATTTTCTTTGCTACAATCCTAATGTTGCCCATATAGTCATGAAATCACAAACTTTCTATGTGCATCACGCCTCTAAGTATTTCTGTTGGAAATTGAGACATTGAGAGGAGGGTGAATCAATGTTTGTTCAATTATTAACTCTTATTTTTATTCACTTAATTTGTAACATAAAAACCAAAACAATATCTACAAGCAGCTAAAAGAAAGAAATCATACATAGAGATAGAATTGAATATGGTAAATCCAAACTAGGAGAAAACCCCACTAAAAACCAAAAACTAGGCTTAGGAAAAGAATGTATTGTTAATATTACATTGATTTCAAGTTGAGCTTCAACTCAAGATGGAGCTGCAACTCTAGAATTCAACCAAGATGCCACTCAATCTTTGATAAGCTTCAAATTTCCTAGAAGCTTCAGCTCCGAACTTTAGTCCAGCAACAACTGGCCTTTAGTAAGCTTTAACTTACATGGAAGCAACAAATCCTTGCATGCTAAGTTGTAACTTAGAATTTTTCAGAGTTTTGATCACACTATTTTTTGTCTCAAAAAATTGATGGTGACCACTAAATCAATTCACTTTTATTCTCAATGCAGCTCCTAATTCCCCTTTCTTCTAATCATCTCATCATTATCCAATCTGTGTCATATAGGTCTCACATTACCAGCATCTTCATATCATGTTTTCAATTATTCTCTTCACCTGATCACAATCAACTCTTTTTCATACAAGGTTCAGCTCATTCAACATGCTACAATCTCTATGGTACAAGGTAATCTTCAATCATGTACTCTTGACACAATTTTATCCTTGATTTTCTCTGTCAAAGATCTCAAACTTTCAAGCATACAACCTCCTGCATGAGAACATCACATACACTATATACATGTACTTCCTAATTCATTCAACTCAATTAAGAATAGAATCATCAATTCATCATCATCTCTTTCATGTTCAATGCTTTGTCTTCACCTACTCCATACCCTCTGTTTGTGTATTCACTTTTATGCTCACATAACTGACCTCAAATAAAATTTTTTTCATTCTACAAATTAATTTCTACTCAATGTTGATGATCTCTTCGAACTCCTCATTTTTTGGACTAGGTTCATTTTGTTTATTTCACCTTATTAATTGTTATATATTTCGTAGAGCCCTACCAAGTATCTCCTTTCAAACTCTGTCAACAATAACAACATCTATTCATCACAAAAACCTTTTACAATTTTTTTATTTTCTCATTGTTGGCTCTTTTTCAAAAAGAATCCTATTCAAAAACAATAAATTATTTTTAGTAGGATATTACACACTCTCCTAAATTTTCACTTAACAAAAATTCTTTATAGAGTACATACAATGGAAGGTGAGAAAAAAACTCTTTAGTAACTTCCCAAAATAAGTATATTTCCAAAATAACTTTCATTCATTTTTAAATAAAATTCCAGTACTATTAGAGCAAAATTAATTTAGATAGATACCTAATTAGAAACTTTAAATTCTGTGTCACTTCATGATACAACTCTCTAACTCCAGTAAATGAACCATTTGTAATTGTTCTACTATTACAACATGTGCAGATGCATATTCAGTCCTATGAGTATGAATAAGGTGGAAACTACCTTGTTATACGTTACAAGTAACCTTTCAGCTCCTTCATGAGCTACTCATGTTCTCCTTACATTCGAAAGGGACTTTAAAACTTCTCTTAAACATTAACAAGAGAAAATCCTTCATTGTTTGAGAAAGAGAAAGAGATGAATGAACTGAGACAGTCCTGTCATGCATTACAGATCACAACACACTAATTTTTTTCATCATGTAGACCATAATTCACCATTTCAAAGTCTTCTTATTGGATTTTTCTTTCTTTTAAAAAATTTAGTCAAGTTTCTTGATAAAGTGGTTCTACTTTAGGCTTCTAACTCTTTAGAATTGCTAATGTCCATTCTTATTGACACTTCAATCACATTAAAAGCTAACCATCATTGGTTTAGGATATCCTTTGATCTTATGGAGCTAAGCACGAAGACTCGGACCTTCGAATGTAGAGAAAATGCATTAAATCCACTAACCAAACTGTAGAATAGATTGAAAATTTGTCTCGAAGATACAGGCATGAAGAACTCAATGTAAAATTCTTGGTTTGAACTATGACATGAAAAATATTTTATACTCTTGCTAGAAAGAGGTGTGATCAAAATTCTAAGCAATTTCATCAGTCACAATTCGAGATACGAGGATTTTTCTAGTTCAAACTCTAGCTAGAAGGTTTTCTCTTCTGTACATGCTCGAGAGGAAAAAGGAGGAATTTCTCGAGCTTAACTCGATGATTTTCAAAAAAATTAAGATCCTAGTAGTCGATGTAAGTTTTCATAACCTTTATAAGACTCAACTTCACCTTGAGACATATATTTTTACTTCTAACAACAATAAACTAACCCTACATAGAGGTTTTTCAGTACCCTGCATCATAAGTAAGTTGCATTTAGGTCTTACTAGGTATTATGTGTAACTTTGAAGCACTAAGAATATATTTTGATCCTTGTATTAGTTCCCAAAGACTTCCTTCAGACCAAGAATTCACACTTGTTTATCAACCAATGATTACACAGTGGAGCACAGTCCACACAATGACCAAAAAAGAGCTCAAGTTTCAACAAGGACCTCTAACCTATTTTAATCCTTTTGAAGGAAAGTATGAAGAATTGATAACCACTATAACACTCCAAATTATTATAAATAAAGCAATATATTTGCACAAACCGTTGATACTAGTCTTACCAACTTAGGCTTCAAGCATAAAGAGTGATCCTAGGATGTAGTTTAGAAACAATGGAGAACCATGCCATCATTTTGCTATATTAGAACCACTATGGGCTTTGAACATTTACCATGTACTTCTAGAATGAGATAACTTCCATTCCAACCTCAAAATTTGATGCAACCATAACCTCCATGATTGTACTATCTCACATAATGACCAAAAGATGTCACTTGTATCTCACTAAAGGGACTTCAGAATAGAAATTATACTTGAGGAGCATCTACATGGCATTATCTAACCCGGAGTCATCCTTAATCATTCCAAACAAACTTGAAACAACTCACACAAGTGTATTGGAGGAAAACACTCTCATTTTACCTCCATTGATTCAAAATGTGCTTGAGAGATAGAAAAATAGGCTTGGAAAATTAATGAAAACTTTATTGTTCTTCCACCTTTGACCCTCAAATTTTTTGTGATTTTTTAAAAATTCTTAATTTTCAAAAAAGTCGTGATTTTACAAAAAGTTGGAATTTTGAAAAAGTAAAGTTTTTGAAAATGTTACGATTTAAAAAAATTATATTCAAAATAGTTGGGATTTAAAAATCTCTTTAGTTTTGTAATTCTCGACTTATTTAAAAATTGCACCTTTTTTAAAAATCTTGTCGTTTTTGAAAATCTGAACTTTCTCAAAATTCTTGGCATTTTTGAAATAATGAATTTTTTGAAATCCCAATTTTTTGAAATCCTAACTTTTTCGAAAATCTAAATTTTTTCAAAAACCCTAAAAATTTGAACTTTTTTAGAATCAAGAAAGTATATCTTTTTCTAAAATTGCAAATTCTTTTAAATCCTAAATTTTTTGAAATTGACAACATTTTGGAAAACAATGACTTTTTAAAAAGTCGTGACATATTCAAAAATCCGTAATTTCTAGAAAATCTAAATTATTCAAACTCCATAATTTTCTTTGAAAATCCTGATATTTTAAAAAAGTTGAGATTTTTGAAATACGTGGTTAAAAAAAAAGGACTCAAACGGACACCCGAAGCACAAGTTATGACCTTTTCAAGTTCCTACTAATTTTGGCACATCACTACATTTTTGAAATCTTAACTTTTTGTAGATTATCACTTTTTCAAAAATCTCAACATTTTCAAAAATCACAACTATTTCAAAAATTCCAACCTTTTCGAAAATCAAAATGTCGAGTTTTTCAAAAAAATCTTGACTTTTTCAATAATTTTTTTGAAAATGTTGAGTTTTTCAAAAATCCCGACTCTTCAAAAATACAAAAATCCTAACTCTTTCAAAAATCTCAAATTTTTAAAAATACTGACTTTTTTGAATTATTCTTTTTTCGAAAACCCAAACTTGTTTGAAAATATGAAAATTTTCAAAGTCCCAAATTTTTTTAAATATTGATTTTTTCAAGAATAACAACTCTGTTTAAAATTACAACTTTTTAAAAAGTCGTAATATTTTTGAAAATATCAAGTTTTTTAAAATTCTTACTTTTTAAAAAATCTTGATTTTTTTAAAATCCCAAGTTTTTCAAAATACCAACTTTTTCTAAATATAACTATTTTAAGGTAGAAAGGTTGAGGGTTTAGGGATAAGGGGATTTAGTGTTTAATGTTTAGGTTTTTGGGCTCAATATTTGGGGTTTAGGGTTTAGGGATTAGGTCTCAGGGTTTAGGTTCAGGGTTCGGGGATAAGGTTTACGGTTTTGGGGTTTATCATTTAGCATTTAGGGTTTTAGGGTTTATAGGGTATAGGGCTCAAAGTTTAGGGTTTAGGTCTTAGTGTTCATGGTTGAGGGTCCATTGTTTAGGGTTTAGGGTTTAGACTTCATGGCTCAGGGATTAGGGTTTAGGGTTTAAGGTTTGGGTTTATGGTTTATGGCTGAGGGTTTAGGATTCGGTGTTAACGATTTATGGTTTATGGTTTATGGTTTAGAATTTAGGTTTTTGGGCTTAGTGTTTAGGATGTTGGAGTTTAGGGTTTAGCATTTACGACTTAGGTTTCAGGTTTTACGATTTAGGGGTCACGATTTTGAAAAAGTAACGATTTCAAAAATATCCCAATGTTCAAAAAGTTAGGATTTTGAAAAATTCATGATTTAAAAAAAAATATTTTCAAAGATTTTGAAAGTGATAAAGTCGTGAATTTAAAAAGTTCACAATATTTAAAAAACTCATCATTGTTTAAAAATTCGTAATTTTCAAAAAAGTCAGAATTTTGAAAAAGTAAAGTTTTTGAAAATGTTAGGATTTTCAAAAAAAAATTGTATATTCAAAACAGTTAGCATTTAGAAATCTCTTTAGTTTTGTAATTCCCGACTTATTTTAAAAATATACCTTTTTTCAAAATCTTGTCTTTTTTGAAAATCCCAAATTTCTCAAAATTCTTGACATTTTCAAAATCATGACTTTTTTAAATCCCATTTTTTTGAAAACATGACTTTTTTGAAAATTTAAATTTTTCAAAAACCCTAAACTTTTTTAGAATTATAAAATTCTATCTTTTTCTAAATTTGGAAATGATTTAAAATCCTATTTTTTTTACATTCACATTTTTGGAAAATAATGACTTTTTCAAAAGTCGTGACATATTCAAAAATCATGAATTTCTAGAAAATCTAAATTATTCAAACTCCCAACTTTATTTGAAAATCCTAATAGTTTTAAAAAGTAGTGATTTTTGAAACATGTGGTTTCAAAAAAAAAGGACTCGAATGGACACTTGGAGCACAAGTTATGAGCTTTTTCAAGTTCTTGATAATTTTGGCACATTACTACATTTTTGAAATCATGAAGTTTTTGAGATTATAACATTTTCAAAAATCCCAACTTTTTCAAAAATCGCAACTGTTTACAAAAATTGCGACGTTTTGAAAATTCAAAACATTTTCAAAAATCTTAACTTTTTAAAAATTCCTGAATTTTCTAAAATCTCAACTTTATAAAAAATGCCGACTTTTTTTAAAACCCTTACTTTTAAAAAATATATATATATTTTTTCGAAAATTGCAAATATTAAAAAATCAAGACTTTTTTTAATATCTTGGTTTTTTCAAAATTTTGACATTTTAAAAATCCCAAAAATTTCCAAAATCTTTACTATTTTGAAAATTCAAACTTTTCAAAAATCCTGACTTTTTGGAAAATTTGGAAAATTTTAAAATCCCGTCTATTCAAAAATCCTAACTTTCTTGAAAATGTCAATTTTTTCAAAAATCTAGACTCTTTAAATCTTTTGACTCTTCAAAAATGTGAAAGTAACAACTCTTTCGAAAATCGCAACTTATAAAAAATCTTGACTTTTTTGAAATATTCGTTTTTTGAAAACTCCAACTTGTTTGAAAATCTAAACATTTTTTAAATCTTGATGTTTTCAAAAATAACAATTTTGTTTAAAATTGCAGCTTTTTTAAAAGTCGTGACTTTTTTGAAAATCTCAAGTTTTTGAAAATCCTGACTTTTTCAAAAGTCTTGACTTGTTGAAAATCCCAAGTTTTTCAAAATACCAACTTTTTCCAAATCTGACTATTTTAAGGTTTCTAGGTTGATGGTTTATGGAACATGGGACTTAATGTTTAGCGTTTAGGTTTTTGGGCTCTAGATTCAGGTTTAGGGTTTAGTGTTTACGGTTTAGGGATTAGGGCTTAGGGCTCACAGTTCAGGGTTCAAGGTTTAGGGTTGAGGTTCAGGGTTTGGGGATCAAGGTTTAGGTTTTTGGAAATAGGTTTTAGGTTTTAGGGTTTAGGGGTTTAGGGTTTATGATTAGGATTTAGGGTTTAGGTTTTAGGGTTTCGGGTTTGAGGTTTACGATTGAGCATTTAATATTTAGGATTTAACATTTAGGGTTTATGAGTAAGTAGAGCTTAAGGTTTAGGGTTTATAGGGTATAGGGCTCGGAGTTTAGGCTTATTTCAAATCATGATTTTTTGAAATGCCAATTTTTATTCGAAATCCAAACCTTTTCATAATCCTGACTTTTTTAAAAATATCAACTTTTTCATAAACCCTAAAATGTTTGAAATTTGAATTTTTAGAATTATGAAATTCTATCTTTTTATAAAATTGCAAATTCTTTAAAATTCTAAGTGTTTTGAAATTCACAACATATTAGGCTTCATGGCTCAGGGATCAGGGTTTTGGGTTTATGGTTTAAGGTTTTGGGTTTAGAGTTTAGGTTTTATGATTTAGCGAATTGGGTTTATGGTTTATGGCCGAGGGTTTAGTTTTAGGATTTAGTGTTAAGGGTTTATGGTTTATAAAAATTTGGAAGTTTGAAAAAGTAAAGATTTTTAAAATGTTAGGATTTTTTTAAAACTTGGATATTCAAAACGGTTGGGATTTAAAAATCTCTTCAATTCTATAATTCCTGACTTGAATGTAAATATTAACCTTTTCATAATCCAAACTGATTTTTATATAAATCTCAACCTTTTCAAAATCCCTAAAATTTTTGAAATTTAAACTTTTTTAAAATTATGAAATTCTATATTTTTTCTAAAACTGTAAATTGTATAAAATCCTGAATTTTTGAAATTCACAACTTTTTGGAAAATAATGACTTTTAAAAAAATCATGACATATTGAAAAATCCAGAATATTTGGAAAATCTAAATTATTCAAACTCCTGGCTTTTTTGTGAAAATTCTGATATTTTAAAAAAGTTGAGATTTTTGAAACAAGTGGTTAAAAAAACAAACTCAAACAGACACCCAGAGCACAAGTTATGACCTTTTCAAGTTCCTGCTAATTTTGGCGCATCACTACATTTTTGAAATCTTGACTCCTTTGAGATTACAATTTTTTTGAAAATCCCAAGTTTTTGGAAAATTGCAACTGTTTCAAAAATCATGACGTTTTCGAAAAAAAAAAAATTTTCAAAAATCCCAACCTTTTAAAAACTCTTGAACTTTTATAATCTTAAATTTATCATAAAAAATGTTGAGTTTTTTGAAAATCCATACTTGTTTAAAAAATTATATTTTCTCAAAAAATTTAAATATTAAAAATTAGGACTTTTTCGAATATCCTGACTTTTTCAAAAATCTTGCCTTTTTCAAAAATCTTGACGTTTTAAAAATCCCAACATTTTCCAAAATATTGACATTTTTGAAAATTTTGACTTTTTTGAAAATCTTTATTTTTAGAAAATCACGACTTTTTGGAAAATCTCAAATTTTTTAAAATCCCATCTTTTAGGGTTTAGGAATGATGGTTTATGATTGAGAGTTTAGTATTTAGTATTTAACATTTAGGGTTTTAAGGTTTAAGACTCAAAATTAGGTTTTAGGAGCAATTAGAGCTTAAGGTTAAGGGTTTAGGGTTTAATCTTTGGTGTTTAGAGTTTAGGTTTTACGATATAGGGATTTGGGTTTATGGTTTATGGCTGAGGGTTTAGGATTCAGTGTTAAGGGTTTATGGTTTAGGATTTAGGGTTTTAGACTAAATATTTAGGAGGATGTGATTTAATGTTTAGCGTATGTGACTCAGGTTTTAGGTTTAAGGGTTTAGAGTTTGCGATTTTGAAAAAGCAACGATTTAAAAAATATCTCAATTTTGAAACAGTTAGGATTTCAAAAAATTCAATTTTCAAAAAGTCTATTTTTTCGAAGATTTTGAAAGTGATAAAGTCGTGTATTTAAAAATTTCACAATGTTTAAAAATCTTGTGATTTTTTAAAAATTCATAATTTTCAAAAAGTTGGGATTTTATAAAAGTTTGAATTTTGAAAAAGTAAAGATTTTTAAAATGTTAGGATTTTCAAAAAAAATAGGATATTCAAAAATTAGGATATTCATGACTTATTTGAAAATTGCACCATTTTTCAAAATCTTGTCTCTTTCGAAAATCTAAACTTTCTTGAAATTCTTGGCTTTTTCGTAATCACGAATTTTTCAAAATCATAGTTTTTGTTCAAAATCCCAACCTTTTCGTAATCCTTGACTTTTTTGAAATTCTAAACCTTTTCAAAAACCCTAAAAAAAATTAAATTCGAACTTTTTTAGAATTATGAAATTGTATCTTTTTCTAAAATTGAAAATGCTTTACAATCCTGAACTTTTTGAAATTTACAACTTTTTGGAATATAATGGCTTTTTCAAAAATCATGACATATTCAAAAATAAAAAATAAAAAATATGTGGAAAATCTAAATTATTCAAATGCCTGATTTTTTTTAAAAAAATCCTTATATTTTAAAAAAGTTGAGATTTTTGAAACATGTGGTTTCAAAAAAAAAAAAAGACTCAAACGGACACTAGGAGCACAAGTTATGACCTTTCAAAGTTCCTAATAATTTTGGTGTATCACTACATTTTTGAAATCATGCCTTTTTTGAGATTATAACTTTTTCGAAAACCCCAACTTTTTCAAAAATTGCAACTATTTAAAAATTTGCGAAGTTTTCAAAAATCAGTACTTTTTCATAATTTCCAACTTTTTAAAAAATCGTGAATTTTCTAAAATCTCAACTTTATAAAAAATGTTGACTTTTTTAAAAATACTTATTTTTTAAAATTTTATATTTTTTTGAAAATCACTAATATTAAAAATCAGGAATTTTTTGAATATCCTGACTCATTCAAAAATCTTGACGTTTTAAAAATCCCAACATTTTAAAAATTCTTGACATTTTTTAAAATCCCGACTTTTCAATAATCCAAACTTTTTCGAAAATCTTTAGTTTTACAAAATCACGACTTTTTGGAAAATCTCCACTTTTACAAAATCACAAGTTTTGGAAAATCTCAATTTTTTTAAAATCCCATCTTTTCAAAAATCCTAACTTTTTTGAAAATGTCGAATTTTTGAAAAATCATGACTCTTCAAAAATGTGAAAATCCCAACTCTTTTGAAAATCCCAACTTTTCAAAAATCCTAACTTTTTCTTCGAAAACCCCAACTTGTTTGAAAATGTGAACATTTTTTAAATCTTGATGTTTTCAAAAATAACAACTTTGTTTAAAATTTCTCCTCCCATGCTTACGTAGTCTTTTCTTGACCTGATTTGATCCCATACACCTCATCAAGCTCCAAAATTATCCCTAAATGGACAAGTTACAACTGTGACTCCCAACATTTAACTTGTTGCTCATTCGAAAATCTCTTGATGATGATTGAATCATCATGTATGACCTATAGAAAACCTATTCCAAGCTTACAAATCATCTCCATACCTCTAGTGGTCTCCTACCTTACTTACCAAGCTTGTAGCATCCTAAAATCATCCTGGAATCACCCTTCAATGAACTTGTTGAGGCACTACCAATCAACCTTCATATCCCTGAGCTGAGCCTCACTTCACCACTTATACCTTTTCCATCAATATTATCTGACATAAATGACAACACCAATGCACCAAGGTTCAAAAATCTCCCCCTTTGTCATTGATGGAAACAACTCAGAAACATTTGATGGAAAACAACCACATCATCTCCATGTCTTATTTCTGATAGCACTCTCTCCCCCTTTGACATCTATGAAAAAGGTTCAGACACTTAACACCATGATAAACCATATTCTTACCTCAAGAAACTCCCCCTTAGATTATACTTGTTACCTTGTCAAAATTTCTCACTTTGTTGCCCATGCTTTTGTTTGATCTTCACACCTTTTGCCTTGGACTAGTAACTATCTCCCCTATTCTAATACATTCATGTTGTAGACACATTCAATTCTTCTAGTTATTTGAATAGTGATATCCATCTAGCTCATTAGAGTGACCATTTCAACTTAAGGGTCTTAAAATTAGCCTTTATTTCATCACAATCAGATTGCTTGACTGGTTTTGGTCTTGGATCCCTGAGAAAAACATTTAGTGTAATTTGACTTTAACTTTGGCCACCCAAAACAACTCTATTATTTTATAAATTTATCCCTTGCTACTCCCCTTGAGCTTGTACTATCTCTATTTGACTGATTGAGCATGCGTTAGGCTTGAATCCTTGTCCTTTAAACATATAGGTGAGTCTACATTCTTGTCTTCATCATTATGTGTCTTACTAGACTTTCCTTATTGCTAGGATACCTCACATGATATCATTGAATTATCTCATCCATCCTTATAGTTTAAATACTTCTTCTAGAACCACTACATTCTTGGCCTCTCCACTTAGACTTTACTTTGTGTAACTTGTCCTCCTACAAAATTGTCATGTGTATCTCCATTTTTTACCGAGAAAGGAGTGAATTCCCTTTTGTATCACCTTAAATACCTAGTCACAATGTCTTGTACCAAAAAACAAAGATTAACATCATGTACAAAATATTTTTAATTCATTTTTACATCAAACTCTAATTGTGTAGCCCTTACAAACCTAAAAAGGGTAGTTTTCTTATAAAGCAAGTGGTCTTTACTTTTGAAGTTTAGGTTTCAATGGTTTTTGACCTATAGATTATTGATTTAACCCATTATAACATGCATCAGCCTCAAAATGTAAGAAAAATTCATTATTGATCTTTGTTACTTTCAGCTTCAGGTCTTACATGATCATCTCACTCTAAACACTAACTAGCCACTTCTCCTTTACTATCACTATCAACTTTATGGAAGAAAAATTTGCTTCATATCATTAGAGATATAAGATTTCATGTCATATCTAAAGAACTTCTTTCCACTAATTTTGGTCCACTTAGAGCTCATTAAAACCTTCATCTTCACAACTCCTTGATACTATGGATAGATGAATGTGTTTCCAAAACACCTTGTCTTGTTTGTGATGACCCAATCTTAGGAACACTTTTTAATTGAATGTACACACTTGAATTATCTTTAGTTTGCTGTTAACTTACTAAAAAATCTTGTCTGATAATAATATATTATTTCATGACATAAGGCTTGAGAACACTAGCCTAAGAACATATCTTCAATGAACTGATATGGTATGATCTTTACTCTTGAGAGATCGTTGTTGAACTTGACACATCCTATCACACCATTTGACCTAATTGAGAATGAATTTTGCACATCAGTTAACATCTTTACATGTGGACAACAATGTGCATCCTTTCACATGACAAACTTTAATGACACTTCAAATATTGACTTGCAATGTTAAGGGACCTAGCAGCTGACTTAACTAAAACACCTTGATTGGACATTATAAACATCACATGGTCATATTTGTAACTTAAGGACTTAGAGAAAGATATGAATTTTTATACACACTTGAATAATCCTTGTTAAGGATAGTAGCAACAATTGACATTCCTTAACATATCAATATTTTTTCTCTCAAGATAACAACATGAGACAAGGACAAAATAAACACCTGATGTTATGTCACAGACAAACACACATTCTGATCTCAAATGAAATTCACATTAGGAATTAAATCACTTGACCTTATTTAAGCCTTTGAAGATTATTCTTATAAGAATGCAACCCACAAAATGACACAACCATTACAAAAAAATGTCAACATGAAAAGAACTAACTTAGACCTTGAGACCTATTAAACATACACTCATTATACATGACCACTCAAGAAAGATAGTTAAGAGCTTTAATGAACACTAGTACTTCAATGTGGGACCAAACAACCGCTCCTTGAATTTTACATACCTTGGAAACATAGTGGATACTCCGATGAGAAACAATTGTTGGCAAATTTCATTCATGAACATTCTTTAGACCATTCACTCAACTTTGATATGAAGAACACTTGATTGGAATATTGGTAGACAAAAGAAAAGAAAACCATGCTTCTTTCAGCTAGTATATACCTTTTAGAAGCCTAGAGAAGGCATACCATCTTATGAGATCTTCTCAAAATATGAATAAGTCATCAAATCAACATGATGACTCAATTTTTTCCTTTCTTGTCCTTGTAATCTTGTTAATCTTCTTGGATGCATTCCTTGGTGTGAAAACCACATCACTTGAGCTCTCACTTTTTGATTAAGTTCTTGATAGGCATACATGTTGCAACTCATACACCTTTTCTAACACTTCTTGAGGCAAAATTTCATCATCCCTTGCACTAGACTTATCTTCCTTCTTCTTGGATTTTTCATCACCTCCTGATGTATTTTTTGTACTAGATTCTCATATGATTGTCATTGATAGTTGAGTCTCTACATCATCTACCTAAGATGGTTTCTTGTCATCCTTTATCTATTCAGGATTAGAATTGGTTTCCTTGACTCTATAAATGTACTTGACTTCTTTCTTTCCAATGTTTCTCTAAAGCATGGCTGACTTGGTCTCATTATTAAAGTTTGACTTTACTATTTTTCCTTTCCTATTGAATTCATTCAACTTGTAGTTGTATCTAGGGGATTCATGATAGTGTCTTATAAAGTTCCCTTTCCCATGATAGTTGAAACATACAACCTGGTTCTTTCCTCTTGAGTCTTATTCTTCCCAAAATTGACTCCATGGTTCTTCTAAGTAGTACTTGGCTATGTTACCTTTTTATTTACAATTGAAATATGTTATATTCATTTCATATTCAGTCCTACAAGCTCTTCATGGGTGTTCTTTATCTATCTTACTCATGCATTCTCTAGCTTTATGTCCAAAAACATGACATGAAAAGAAAATTCCATAAAACTTACTTGAGATTCTCCTTGCATTTGGCTTCCTAATGATCTTTAGAGTGTCCTTGGTATGAAACATAGATTGATTCACCTTTCAATTCCTTTTATCTTGTTTGTTCTAGTTATTCCTTTAAGGTCTTCAATTTTGCACTTATTTTATCACATTCTTCAATCTTGGATTTTATATCAACTTGACATGATTCATCACTAGACTCATGCTCCAATTCACATTGAGTTGTTTCACTTTTAAGATTTAAAAATGATTCTTGTTTTTTTTTTTTAGCAAGTTCTCATGATTTCTTATACTTCCCTCACTTCTTTGATATATCATCAGTTTACTTATACCCTATTCTAGCTCATAATTTAGAATATTCAATTCTTCTTCATATTTGCAGTAAGCTTTTTCTTTGTATTTCAATGCTTTTGACACATTATCAACATATGAAGCCACTTCATTTAATTATTGGCCATGATTAGCTTCCATGAGCTTTATTTTAGTCTTTAACTCATTTATAAGGGCTTGAGAAATCTCATTATTATTTTTCAAAAATTATTCTACTAATGTACCCATTCTTGTGTCTTCAGGATCACCTTGAATTTGTTATACTTGAATCAAGAGGGCCATGATCTAATACCAATAGTTGGAAATTAGGACATTAAGGGGGGTGAATCAGTGTATGTTCAATTCTTAACTCTGATTTTTATTCACTTAATCTGTAACATCAAAACCAAAACAACATCTACGAGAAGATAAAATAGAGAAAGCACACATAAAGATAGAATCAAATGTGGGAAACCCAAAATGGGAGAAAACCCCACTGATACCAAAAACTAGGCTTAGGAAAATAATGTCATGTTAATGTTACACTAATTTCAAGTTGAGCTTCAAATCAACATGGAGTTGTAACTCCAAAATTCAACCAAGTTGTCACTCAATCTTTGAAAAGATTCAACTTTACTGGAAGCTTTAACTCCCAACTTTAGTCCAGCAACAAATGATCTCTAGTAAGCTTCAACTAACAAGGAAGTAACAACTCCCCACATGCTAAGCTACAACTTAGACTTTTTCATTGTTTTGATCACACTAGTTTTTTGTCTCAAACAACTAATGGTGACCACTAAATCAGTTGACTTCTATTTTCAATTCTTCTCCTAATTCACCTTTCTTATGATCATCTAATCAACATCTAGTCTGTGTCATATAGGAATCATATTACCAACATATTCATATCATTTTTTCACTGATTCTCTTCACCTGATCACAATCAACTATTTTTCATACAACGTTCAGCTCATTCAACCTATTGCAATCTTTATGCTACAAGTTATTATTAAATCATATATTCTTGACACAAGTATCTCCATGATTATCTCTCTCAAAGATCTCAAACTTTCAATCACACAACTTCCTTCATGATAACATCACATACACTCTATACATATATCTCCTGATGCATTTAACTCAATCAAGAAGATAATCATCAATTCATCATCATCTCTTTAATGTACAATGCTTTATCTTCACCTTTTTTATACCCTTTGTTTATGCATTCACTTCTCTTCTCACATAACTGACCTCAAGACTTCAAGAATAGTTTTTTTGCATTCTACAAACTACTTTCTACTCAATGTTGATGATCTCTTCTAACTCCTTTTTTAGACTAGATTCATTTTGTGTATTGCACCTTATAAACTACTATATATTTCATATATCCCTACCAAGTATCTCCTTTCAAACTATGTCGACAACAACAACATTTGTTCATCAGACAACCTTTTGTAATTTTTTCTTATTTTCTCATTGCTGACTCTTTTTCCAGAAAAATACTAGTTCCAGAATAATAAACTATTTGTAGTAGGATATTACACACTCTCTTGACTTTTCACTTCACAC
Source organism: Taxus chinensis (assembly GCA_019776745.2). Taxonomy (NCBI): domain Eukaryota; kingdom Viridiplantae; phylum Streptophyta; class Pinopsida; order Cupressales; family Taxaceae; genus Taxus; species Taxus chinensis. The sequence continues at coordinate 466,139,212 of CM034151.1, forward strand.
AAAGTCTCTTCAATTTCCTTCAATAGAGTATGTACAATGGAAGGAAAGAAAAAAATCTTCAGTAACTATCCAAAAGAGGTATATTTTCAAACTCAATTTCATTCATTTTTTAAATCACTTTCAAGGAATGTTAGAGCATCATTAAGTTGGGTAGAGAACCAATGAGAAAATATAAATTCTATGTCATTCATGATACAACTCTCTGACTCCAGTAAATGAATCATTTATAATTTTTCTACGGTTCAGACATGTGCAAAGAAATATTCAGTCCTCTAAATATGGTGGAAACTACCTTGTTATATGTTACAAGTAACCTTTCATCTCCTTCATGAGCTACTCATGTTCTCCCTGCATTTGAAAAGGACTTCACAACTTCCCTTAAACATCAACAAGAGAAAATCCTTCACTGTTTGAGCAAGAGGAAGAGATGAGTGAACTGAGACAACCATGTCATGAATTATAGATCACAACACACTACTTTTTTTCATCATGTGGACCATACTTCACTATTTCACAGTTTTCTTGAAGGATTTTGCTTTGATTCAAACAATTTACTCAAGTTACTTAATAAAATGGTTCTTCTTCAGGATTCTAACTCTTTAGACTTGGTATTGCCAATTCCTATTGAAAATTCAATCACATTCAAAGATAAACATCATTGGTTTAGGTCATCCTTTGATCTTATAGAGCCAAGCACGAAGACTTGGACCTTCAAATGTAGATAGATTGCATTAAATCCACTAACTAGACTATAAAAGAGATTAAAAATTTGTCTCAAAGATATTGTCATGAAGAAATCAATGCAAACTTCATGGTTTAAATGAAGACATGAAAAATATTTTAGACACTTTCTAGATAGATGAATGATCAAAATTTTAAGAAATTTCATTGGTCACAATTTGAGATACGAGGATATTTCTAGTTCAACCCCTAGCTAGAGGGTTTTATCTTTTATAAAGGATTGAGAGGGAAAAAAGAAAAAATTCTCGAGCTTAACTTGATGATTTTTAGAAAATTCAAGATCCTAGCAGTCGATGCAAGCGTGAAAAACCTTTACAATACTAAACTTTACCTAGGGACATAGCTTTTTACTTCTAGCAGCAAGAAACTAACCATGCACAAAGGTTTTTTAGCACCTTGCATTACAAGTAAGTTATATTTGGGTCTTACTAGGTATTGTGTGTAACTTGGAGGAACTAAGGAGCTATTTTGATCCTTGCCTCAGTTCCCAATGACTTTCTTCAGACCAAGAATTCACACTTTTTTATCAACCAATGCTTGCACAGTGGAGCACAGTCCACACAGTGACCAAAAATGAGCTCTACAAATTTCAACAATGACCTTTGACCTATTCTAAGCCTTTTGGAGGAAAGTATGAATAATTGATAACCACTATACAACTACAAATTTTCTGAATGCAAGCATTATATTGGCAAAAACCTTTGAGACTAGTCTTAGAAACTCAGGCTTCAAGCATAAAGAGTGATCCTAGGAGGTAGTTTGGAATCAATGGAGAATCATGTCATCAATTTTATATAGTAGGCCCACTGTGGGATTTTACCATTTACCATGTACTTTTAGAAGGAGACAAATTCCATTCCAACCTCAAAATTTAATGCAACCATAACCTTTGTGACTGCACTATCTCACATCATGACTAAAAGATGCCACTTGTATCTCAATAAAGGGACTTGAAAAGAGAAATTATACTGAGGAGAATTATTGGAATTATCTGACTTGGATTCATCCTTAATCAAACCTAAGAAACTTGAAATAGAACACACAAGTATTTTGGAGGTAAACCCTCTCATTTTACCTCCATCGATTCAGAGGGTGTTTGGGAGAGAGAAAAATAAGCTTGGAAAATTGATGAGAACTTTCTTGTTATTCCATCTTTTACCCTAAATTTTTTTGAAAAATCTCAGGGTTGATAATTCCCTTCAAAAATTACTTCTATGATTTATCTAAAGGAGGCTCAATAATTTTTATAGGATGATAAAAAGACAGGGTGCTCAATTTGCATTCTTTAATAAGCTAGTTTTAGAAAAACTTACATAACTTACACAAACTTATCTTCATAACTTGATGAAACTTGACAAGAAGCACTACATAGACACCCCTCTACACACTTCATAGGTTATTTTTTCCATAAATTTTCCTATACATATGCATACCAATCTCATTTACCTCAGTATTCACTACTGGTCCTTCAAGGACAGTTTTGGTGAACATTTTAATTGTTCCTCTAGGAGCTAATATAAGCCTTATGATTTCTCATACATGCCCTAGGAAATGTCTCCTAGGCTCCTTTCATGATTAACCTAGTCATCTTTTTGACCTGATTTATACCCATACACCTCATTAGGCTTCTAGAACTAGGCCTAAATGAGTCAAGTTACAACTGAGACTTCCAACATTTGTCTTGTTGCTCATTCCAAAATCTATCTTACACATGTTAGAATCATCATATATGACTTATAGAACACCTATTCTCAATATTTCAAACCATCTCCATACCTCCAGTGGTCTCCTACCTTACTGACCAAGCTTGTAGCAACCTAAACTCATCCTGGAGTCACCCTTCAATGAACGTAATGAGGCATTACCAATCAACCTTCGTATCCCTGAACTAAACCTCACTTCACCACTCTCACCTTTTCCATCAATTTCACCTGACATACATTCCAACACCAATGTACCATGATTCAAAAATTTCATTATATACATGATTCCTACGCAAGAAGACTATACATTAACAACACTTATTGTACTCTTTCATTTCTTTTTATCTTTCTCAAACTCTTGTTATTTACTTTTATAGAATGACTAATTTAATTTTGGATAATACATTGCATGTGATCAAGCTCTGTATTGACTATTACATCTTCCGAGCATCTCAGACACTACTTCCCTTTAGGGACAAGAGTGCACCAGGTGTTACTATCCCCTTTGGGCATTTTTGTCCCTTTCGCTCCTTTTCTTAATTTTTAGTTGCTACGTTATTTGGTGTATTTTCTAAAGTATGTTTTATCACTTTGTGTCATGTTTTTAGTTGTTAATGATGAAATTCAAACAAGGGAATCATATATATACATAACTTACTCATTACTATTAGGAGCTAACTCTTACTATCTACTACTTGGACAAGGAGAAATATTCAAGGATTATATTTTGGTTACATTATTCACTACTTAGGAGGGGATATTTATAAATTCCATCTCATACATTCTATCTTGGGGGTAAAAGTAGTTATATCCCACTACCTTGGTATGGCTAGCACAAGGGGAACTTAGCTTCAAGGGAAACAATTCAAATCACACACTCCCAAGAACTACATAGAGTCTGAAATGTAGTGTAGCGCTCGGTGAAAATCACATTGGGGTGGCCAATGAGGTTAGTCTAACTCAAAAATATGCATTATTTATTTCATATAATGTTTTTTTGAGTTTTTTGGAGTTATCTAGGGTTTGTTTTCCAGAACATGTGTGATACAAGAACCCTATGACAAATATGAAGTGACCAACAAAGAAAGGAAGAAACCAAGTTCAGACCATGAAAAGACCAGAAATGGAGATGTTGCTAGGAAACTATTACCCAGATTAGACACCAATTTTTTCCGTGGTCATGTCCTCTCATAGGCACTCATGTCTAAATAATTTCATATTCCATTTTCTTAGACAAAGATTGCACAGTCTAGATACAAAATTCTCATCTTGATTTCTATCCCGGGATCAGTCTAGATCTCTCTATACAAGCTAATTCACTCTTACCTCCTATTTTTAAAACTTGTTTGTACTTTGCATGCTATATCTTGTCTATTACTAATATATTCATTTTATCTCAGTCCTCTGATACAAGATTTAAATTTCTTTAAATCATTTGGTGAACTTGATCTCTTGCAGGATATTTAACGTATCCATTCTTCTCAAAATCCAACCCCTATTTTGATTAAGGTTCATATCTTAAGATCCACAACTGAATTTCAGCTATCACTTACCATAAATTAGATCTGCAAAAATGTTCCTAGGGTTTCATGCATCATCCTACCCTTTGGGTCACTTTTTAGGAGTCCCAATTTATAAAACACATTTTGTTTCATATCTCAAGTAAAATTACTCTATTTTTAAGTTCCTTTTATTTATTTTTATTTTTTTTACATATTTAACAAAACCTCTTTTTGTTTTCCTTAATTTTTAGTAGAATTTTTGAAAATTCAAAATTACACTTTTTAATTAAGGCATAATTCTAAAAATGCATACTTTTGAAAAAATACTTTGGATGTTTTTATTCTACATCATTATATTAAAAAAAAATCTTTTTGTTTTATAAAATTCAAATTTTATTTCGAGATATGATCATTTTATTCATTTGACGAAAGTCACTTTTTGATCAACATCACTTTCAATACAAATATGTGTCTATTTGGCTTTCTTGTGTCAGATTATTTTATGGCTTACCATAAAATTGATGACAATGTTTATCTATTGTATATTCAAGTTCAAATTAGCGATGTGCTTCTTAAGCTTGCTTTGGTTAATTATGGATTTGATCTTAATGTATGCAACACTTCCTTTCTCTATCAAATAAGATTTTTTGCTATTGATATAACTCCATAAACTCTATGTATTTGTGGCTTTGAAAACACACCTAAGATAGTGTTGGGAGAAATCACTCTACCCATTATTGTAGGCCCATGCACTCTTAATTTTTTATTTCATGTTATGCCTCATAATCTCAATTATAATGTCCTTCTAGGTCATCCTTGTATATAAACTATGCATGTAGCTATTTATACCCATGTCATAGCACATAATTCCCTTGATAAAAAAAATTGCACGGATTACACTACAATAGATTACAGTCATAGTAAATTTTTGGCATTAGTCTGTATGATATCCCTCTCATGCATGATGATGACACCTAACTCATAAATTTCTTTTGCAAATCATATCTAATCTTCATACGATTTATTACAGTAGCTATTGATTTTTTTGATGAAATTTGTATTTTACAAAGTTGATACTACTCTAAGAAGTTTCATAAATTCTCATTTTCCAAATGGTCATTTAATTTATATATGTATTTTTTTTGTGAAGTTACTGTACCAAGTAGTCATAGATTGCTTTTTGGCATTTCCTCCCTACACGTTACCACATATGACTGAATGAACATCACTTCTATAACAAGTGATTTTGCTTTCTCTTCTGCAAATGTGTTATTTTGACGCAGATTACTATGAAGGTATCTAGGGGTATTTGTAGAAGTTAATTTCAAATCATGAGTATGTGAAAAAAATAAAATAAATTACATATGTAATTTAATATGTTGGTTTTTAAATACTCGACCATAGTACTATAAATCCAAATCCACATGAAAGCAAAATGGGTTACACTTATGACCATTAGAGATCAAAGTGTCTTGTTTTTTACCTATTGGATGAAATAAAATAGTAATGAATATGTCATTAATTTTCTATGCTAATTTAACAGGTTATCAATGAGGATATGAACCTAGAACCTAACGTAGATGCTAGTTAATTAGAGTTTGGTTATTCCACCTTTATAATATTTTGAGATTGAATCCTCAGGGGGTTTTATATCAGTATTATATGAGTCAAATTCGTTCAACAAAATGTATGCAAAAACTATAAAGAACACTAATCTTGGAACTCCTACAAGGTATCCTACCCTGAGAAATTGAAGGTGAATATGCTAAACCTTGCAAGAGGGATATTCTTTGGTAAAATATTTTGGGATTTTAGTTGTGTACTTCATGCATGATACTTATATTATCTTATGATAAGAGACATCACATAAAGAGGGTTATTTTAAGGAATAGAATAGTATTGTGGGTCTCATGAGTAATATGTAGGGATAATATTAAATTTTGTAATGAGTATTAAGGACTATTGACTAGTTTATATAATGGTTGTTACTCTAGCATTAAGAGACTCCTTGAGGAAGTAAGAAGATAATTCTCACTTGTGATCAGAACCTCTATAATCTTCATGGTAGAAGATAAGAAGTATATCAAACAAAATGGGGAATCTATGTGTTATAGGTTTGATCATTGCTTGCATACACAAGGTAGGTGAATTGATTCAACAGAATGTCCTCAAAGACTTGTTTGTACCAAAACGTGGAAGCATACCACAAAGCATGGTTGTAACTAGTGATATGAGTTTCAATAATGTACCAAAACTTATACAATACGTTAATCCTATCCTACAAGATCCTACACTAGGAAATGGTGAGAGGTGAATGTGCATAACCCTGTCAGCGAAATATTTATGGTTACATGTGAGTCCTAGTATTGACTTAATTTCTCCTCAGTTCATAAATAATGACAACAAACTCAAACCACAACTCAAGGACATTTAAGGATGTTTCAATCCTACAGGGAAACTTCTAAATGCTTTGAATGACTATTGTTAATGGAATTAGAAGATGTGATGAATCAAGGAAAAAAGCATTGTGGCAAGTAGGATAGATATGAAAAATTTCTACCTTTCGACTATGAACATGGAGGATTTCATACCATGTAAATTGAACGTATTAAGAGAATAAAGCATTTCGCATTAGAAGATCTGAATTTACATCTATTAGTTAAGATAGGAATGTGTGTAAGGATCCTACACTTGGAAAGCTTTCATTGTAGATTCCCTTTCTTAGAAAGATTTGGAGGTGAGACATTGTTCTTTAGCAATATATAAATGGATGCTAAAGCCACTCAAACATTAGCAGGACCAAGTGCATACAATGACATAGGGTTTCAAGGAGAACAAGTGTATATCACAACCATAGAACTTAGAGATCTTTCTAAAGAATGGTAGGAACCATTTTCTTAGGGGTCCCTTACCTGTATAGAATAAGATCAGATGCATTGTAAATGTCCCCTAGTGAAATTTGTCAAAGCATTTTAATAACTTGAAACTAATGAATTTGAATTATTGTGCTTTTGTTTCGATTTCCATTATGTGAAGGTTGGATTTACATCATGTAAACTTACATTCAATGAGATCCAAACTAAATCTTGGAATTATTGAATGATGAATTTTAATTATTTTCCTTTGTTATACTAGAATTTCCATCATGCAACCTGTTTATATCATGAAATTATACATGATAATCTCACTTTCTAACCCCAGTTAACTGGTTAGTATGTCCACTATCATGCTTATTGAAGGTAAATATGCCATGAAAATAGAAAAATCATATAAATATTCCATTACTGAATATTCAATCCTACAAAGTAAGAGCAACAAGTATAGTTAGAAACCTTTAAAATGGAAATATAAAGCTTGGAAGGGGTAAGTGTAGCAAGTTGGCAGAGAAAAAAGTGGACATAAAAACCTGAAATTCTAAACTGTACTCACGATCGTGGGACTGTATTTTTACATGTTCGGTGAATTTCTGAACCTAAAACTGCGATCACAGTTTCAAACCGCAAGCACAGTTTCAAACCACGATCACGGTCCTCTGAGACAAAAAAAATAGACTTACGACCCCTCATTTTCCCCTATTTTCCCTTGTCCAACCGTGATTTCTCCTCGACCTGTTGGCACTCAAGCTTTTAAAATCCCCTTCAAATTACTCTTTGGACTTCTAGATTGTGAAATTTCAATGATGTTGCAAAGACAAAGTGGTAAGCTCTCAATTTTGATCAAATTTCTTGCATTTTAGGTTAATTTTTGTGATTTTCATGGGTTTTTCAAAAAAAAAAAATATGTATACAATTTTATTTTGTTTTGTCAGTTGTTCGAGCAAGCTCGTAATCCTACAAACCATCAAAATATTCTTGAAAACCCTCCAAAAAATCCTCAAAACCATCCAAATATTCCTCAAAACCCCCCTCCAAATGTATATCCGCCTCCTGTGGCTCCATCTATCCCCATGGAACCATTAGGAATACAAGCTGATATCGTTGGAAGAATCTGAAAAAATAAAATTACCATTGAGAAACTTATTCAGAAAATAAGACAAAATCATGCCACAAATTCGTCCCACATGACTTTAGCTAACACATTGCAAACATTGATTGGTGAATTCGACTCCGCAGCCAACCAAATAAACAGATGGAATACCTTTAGAGGTGATTATAGGTAGTGGTATGCAGATAAATTATATCATGTGGCCATTAAAAAAAATATTTCAAAAGACTGCATTTGTGCATCAGTTACTGACCTGATAACCAATGCCCCCGCAACTACTTGCAAACATTTCCTAATCCATTGGTGCCACGATGACCAAATCAAGAATAATTTTTGGGACCGATGGTGGATTTTTTTTATTATCCACCATGCAACAACAATGAGGTTCCTCTCTATTTTTTGAAGAAATTATATCCCGAGTTTGTGCTTAATGAGGTCCTAAATTATTTTGACTTTTCTAATTTTTATGGGCGAGGAGGTGGCTCTGCACAGAGTAGACCTGGTGCAAGTGTTGGTCAACCAAAGATCCCTCATGCCTCCAAACCCCTTATTGCCTTCATTTATCCCTCCTACAATGAAGGAGGTTGTGGATATTGACACACTACATGCATTAAGGGAGTTCACTCACACTTTGACCCAGCATAGTGACCAGATTGCATCTGGTGATGTTAGTGGAGGTGCCAGTTCTAGCGCACCACACTATTGTGGATCATGTGGTGTCGTATGCATTATGGGCTAGACATCATTTGCTGGATCATATGATTTATTTTCTCTAGATGAGATGATGGCGGATGTTTTTGGAACTGGTGTAAATGATCTTTGTCTTTCAAGGGTAAATGTCAAATAAAAATTTAATATATATACACAATAGTTTAATTCGTATTTGAGATTTTAATAAATATGTATTTGATTATATGTCATGTACATACATGTAAAAACTAATTATTTGTATTGATTTTAAGTAGCAAGAATCTGGTGAAGGGGAACATCCAGCATCGACATGCTAGCTACTGCAGTCTGGGCGTGTTACAGACGTAAGTTTCAAGTTGTACTTACATTTCAAATTATCATTTGATTGTGCACTTTTATTATTAAATACACATTTTTAATGTTCGTGTATAATGTTTCATGTGTACATGTACATATTAATATGTTTGTATTTTATACACAGGAGCCTAACGGGTCATCATCTGCTCTGAGCATTGAGACTACTGGCATGCCTCACATGACTTTTACATAGGTTAGTTCTCTTTACAATTTTTTTTTTAATTATGGAAGTTCACATGGATTATGCTTTGGCTCTGTTATGTGGCAGTCATGTACATTAATATTGATTTGTACATGTTTTTTGTATAGTTTATGACTGCCAGAGAGACTCATCCATATATGTAGACTATGGAGGCTACTGTAGATATTTCCATAGCATCTGCAAATCCACTAACTGAGGTACAATTTTTCAAATTTGTTAAATTTATTTAAGAATTATTTCTTATTACTTAAATCTACAATATCAAATTTTGTACATGAAATATTTAATTTGAAATTTAATTATTTGTATGTAGCTTACCCCTCATGAGTCTACTGTTGTCCCTACGACGCATCAATGAAAAATTTATAGGGATCATGACATTGCGGTAAGATTTCACATGCATTTTAACTAAATTCTAAGTTTCTAAATTTTTAAAAATCTAGGTGTTAAAAACTTGTTGTTTATGAATGTGCATGTTAGGTTGTAGGCCTACTTAGAGATGCTTAGGACCACAAAGATGAAATCCGTAGTGGTAACTCCCTCCACTACATCCCCATGTCATGGAAATGTTACTTCTAGTAGGGCGAAGAGAGGGAAGATGTTTCATGATTAGATTCATAGGACCTGGATGTACATAGATATATATATATATATATATGGGCCAGTTAGTCCTAGTTCATGATTCTTCATATAGTCCATTGTGTATATAGCCTTATGGAACTGCATGTGGTCCTATATGTATGACACACTTAGTTCGAGATGTACACATGTTATGAACTGATATTTTTAGAGACATGCATCCATCACACTTAGTTCGAGATGTACACATGTTATGAAGTTATATTTTCAGAGACGTGCATCCTGCACACTTAGTTTGATACATTATATATCTATGTGTTGGTTTTCATAACAATATTACTTCTATGTTTGATTTGATTTTCATTGCACATGATATCCTTCTATGTATGTATGTTCTATTTATATTAGTTCTATATGTATATTTTATTTAAAATTAAAAAACTATGGTGCAACATATATGAATATAATGTTACTATGGTGCGACATTGCATGGTTTGATTGTTAAGAAATTAAGGAAAGCATTTAAATATGTATTGCTTTAGAGGTTATCTCATTAATAGGGCATATCCCATTGATCAATAGATACACCTTAATATCTCTTTATAATTTGGTGCTATGCCAATCAACTAAGAAGTTACACATGATTTGATTATCATAAGTAGATTCGCTTCCCTATTAATTCCTATATGTTTTTGTATTTAAGCACACACTTTAAAAACCCCATATTTTGTATACCCTACAATCCTTCTAGTCCAAAATACACATTTTTGTGAGCAGGATTTGTCAAATAATTCTCGTCCTTACCATTCCAATGTATTTGAAAAAATTTCAAGGTTCTTCAATGAATTTTAAAATGATATATCACTTGGAATTTGTGAACATTCTTTACATATTTAGTTAGGATGTTTGTACATATGTTATGACATATCAATCTAGATAAGAACACATAAATATGTATGTCATGTATATTGTCAAATAATTCACATCATGGCGGGCTCTAGGAAGGCCCAGATTGGTGTTAGACCACATAATGGTGGGCTCTAGGGAGGCCCAGATTTGATTATCCTATGAAATGAATGGAGGTAAGTAGTGAGAAGTAATGCCTCGGGATGTTGTGTCACTAAAATGACTGCACTGACACATCCAAGTGGCCAGGTGAATTCTAAAGGGGGCATCGTTTCAGTGCATGACAACATCATTGCTTCCGAGCTACTTCATTCGTGTATAGTCCCTTAAGAACCCTGAGAGCAAAAAATAATTCAAATTCTATGGGTGACTACACAGAATCCATGGAACCTAAGGACGTCTTGTCTAATCCTACACCTTGGCATAGGGATCCTATGCAATATCCTTTCTTGGTTTTTTCCTTCTCCAATTGGTGCTCTCACTACCCTATTATTTACAAACATGCAAAATAGTGCAATTTGACACATTGTAAGGTTGTCAAACACTGGATCATGGCACAAAATCGACTGTGTTGACACGTTAAATTTCTAAGGTGAACACTCATAGGAGGCGTAGATTTTGAGCGCGATAACATTGTTGCTTCCGGGCTACTTTGTTTAGACATAGTCCCTTAAGATCCCTAAGACCAAAAAATTGTTCAACTTTGACGGGTGACTACGTGAACTCCATGGCACCTAAAGACATCTCATTTGATCCTACACCTTGGTGTAGGGACCCTCTACAATAGCTTGTCTTGGTTTTTTCCTTCTCCAATCGGTGCTCTCATTGCCCTATTGTTTGCAAATGTGCCAAATAGTGTAGTTTAAGATAGTATAAGGCTGTCAAATGGTATTTTTCGCAAATGGTGGGTCATGGCACCAAACTGACTACACCAACATGTCTAGGTGGCTAGGTGAATGCTAGAGGAGGTGTAGTTTTGATGCGCGACAACATCGTTGCTTCCTGGCTACCACATTCAGGCATAGTCCCTTAAGAGCCCTGAGACCAAAAATTGTTCAACTTTGACGGGTGACTACGTAGACTCTGTTGCACCTAGAGACATCTCATTTGATCCTACATCTTTCTATAGGGACCTGCTACAATATCCTGTCTCAATTTTTTCGTTCTCCAATCGGTGCTCTCGCTGCCCTATTGTTTGAAAACGCGTGAAATAGTATAGTTTGAGACAGTGTAAGGATGTCAAACAATATAATTTGTAAACAGTTGGTCATGGCACAAAACCAACTATGCCAACACATCCGGGTGGCTAGGTGAATCCTATAGGAGGTGTCATTTTGGTGTACGACAACGTCGTTGCTTCTGGGCTACTTCATTCGGGCATAGTCCCTTAAGAGCCCTGAGATCAAAAATTCATTCAACTTCGACGGGTGACTACGCAGACTCCCTGGCAACTAAGGAAATCTTGTTTGATCCTACACCTTAGTGTAGGGACCCTATGCAATATCCTGTCTAGGCTATTTCCTTCTCCAATCAGTGCTCTCGCTGCCCTATTGTTTGCAAACACGCCAAATAGTGTAGTTTGAGATAGTGTAAGGATGTCAAACGGTATATTTTGCAAACTGTGGGTTGTGGCACCAAACCAACTATGGTGACAAAATTGGGTGGCCAGGTGAATGCTATATGAGGCATCATTTCAGTGCATGACAACGTCGTTGCTTCCAGGCTACCTCGTTCAGGCATAGTCCTTTAAGAGCCCTGAGACCAAAAAATCATTCAACTTTGACGGGTGACTACGTGGACTCCGTGGCACCTACAGAAATATCATTTGATCCTACACCTCAGTGTAGGGACCTTATACAATAGTATGTCTCAATTTTTTCCTTATCCAATCGGTGCTCTCGCTGCCCTATTGTTTGCAAACACGATAAATAGTGTAGTTTAAGACAGTGTAAGGATGTCAAATGATATATTTTACAAACGGTCATTCATGGCACCAAACCAATTATGTCGACACATTTGGGTGTCTAGGTGAATGCTAGAGGAGGTTTCTTTTTAGTGCACAACAATGTCGTTGCTTCTAGGCTACCTCATTCGGGTGTAATCCCTTAAAAGCCCTGAGACCAAAAAATCGTTCAACTTCGACAGGTGACTACACAGACTCCATGGCACCTAGAGATGTCTCGTTCAATCCTACACCTCGGCGTAGGGACCCTCTGCAATAACGTGTCTCATTTTTTTTCCTTATCCAATTGGTGCTCTCTCTTCCCTATTGTTTGCAAACACGTGAAATAGTGCAGTTTGAGACAGTGTAAGGATGTCAAACGGTATATTTTACAAACGGTGGGTCGTGGCACCGAACTGACTATACTGACATGTCTGGGTGGCCAGGTGAATGCTAGAGGAGGCATCATTTTGGTGTGTGACAATGTCGTTGCTTCTGGGATACTTCGTTCGGGCATAGTCCCTTAAGAACCTTGAGATCAAAAAATCATTCAATTTCGATGGGTGACTACAGAGACTCCATGGCACCTAAGGAAGTCTCGTTCGATCCTACACCTTAGCGTAGGGACCCTCTACAATAGCGTGTCTCATTTTTTCATTCTCTAATCGGTGCTCTCGTTGCCCTATTGTTTGTAAATGCGTGAAATAGTGTAGTTTGAGACAGTGTAAGGATGTCAAATGGTATATTTTGCAAACGGTGGGTCGTGGCACCGAACTGACTATTTCGACACGTCCGCATGGTTAGGTGAATGATTGAGGAGGTTTCATTTTGGTTTTTGACAATGTTTTTTCTTCCAGGATACCTCATTCAGGCGTAGTCCCTTAAAATCCCTAAGACCAAAAAATTGTTCAAATTTTATGAGTGACTACGTGCACTTTATGGCACCTAGAGATGTCTCATTTGATCCTACACCTCAGTGTACGGACCCTCTACAATAGCCTGTCTCATTTTTTTCCTTATCCAATCGGTGCTCTTGCTGCCCTATTGTTTGTAAATGTGTAAAATAGTGCAGTTTGAGCCAATGTAAGGCTGTGAAATGATATATTTTGCAAATGGTGGGTTGTGGCACTAAACCAACTGTGCACACGCGTAGGGATGATCTTGTAAACACTTGGAGAGGCATCATTTTTATTCTCTAATCTCTAGGTCCTTCTGGGCTACCTCCTCCGGAGCCAAGAACCCCCTCCATGGGTACATAAATCATTGTTAATTTCTTCTCTTTTTTTGTAAAACAATGAAAGCTTCTCTTAGCTTTGAGAATTTATAATTCTCTACTAACAGTGCCAACCACGTGAAGGTGGAATCCTTTCTGGCATCACTAACCTACACATAAAAGTGTTATTCAAATAAATTTAAGTTTCAAATCAAAACCATACTAGATATATACAAAATACACAAATTTAATAAAATATATGAACTTAAATTTATTTAAAATATTTATATATACCAAATAAATTATATATACCAGACATGAGCATTGTAAATTCATTCCAATGAACCATCGGGATCGGATCTACTCTTAATAGTAGACAGGATTGCTTCATGATATGACTCTCTAACCTTCCAAAGAATCTTGTTATTAGGCCTTCCTCGATATCTATACAACTAAATATTTGTCGCTAGAAATATATGTGAATATAAGACTATTTTCCTGTGTGTCTCAAAGTCTTCAAACACCCAAATAGAGGAGTTTTTTAATGGATAACATCGAAGCCAAGTTCCAGTAACTACCACTGACCCTATAGGGTACTCAATATCTTCACCATCTATAACAGTAGAAGTCAACTTCTTTCTTTCCTCAATGCAATGACATAAGAAATAGTTTTTTCCTTCTTCATTGTTTTTATTGCAATAACTGCAAACACATGTCCTACAAAAAAATAAAGGTTTCAACTCAAATTTAAATTGTACATATTAAAATTTCAATGGACATAACTCAATACAAAAATTGTAAATAACCATAAATACCTTGTCGCACCAAAATCAAAATTTCATCAAAGTCCTCGGATGTTACAACTTCATATCCAGAAACAAGTCGTAATGCTTGTGGATGTTGATAACTAGGAAGCAGAGTTAGACGCCTAAAAATCCATCCATCCACCCATTCTTGTGAATCACACTCAACAATGACAAATTCGATACAAGATGCACAAAAACATGTCAAATTTCTTTTCCATGTGGCCCATGAAGTAGTGTCTGAGCTACAAAATGAGTGCATATCATTGGACCCAGTGAGTGTTATACAATCCTCATAGTTAGCAATTTTTTGTTCCTCTATCAACCAAAAATATCTGTGAACTCTAGAATTTTCTTGAGAACCTCGGGCCATATTATCAATACACCATTCCACTACTCTCTTTGCATCTTTCAATTTAGCACCATCTTTGTACTTCAACTCTTCTCTTGCAAGATCTCTCTTCACACATGCCCCTACACCTTCATGCTCTCCTTTTCCATGTCTAGTCTCAGTAAAACTCCAAATATGTTACACACCCATCTTAACGTGCATCATGCTCATCTAATAAAACATTCATCCATTATTAAATTGAGACGTGTAATTATTTGACCATATATAATGTTGTTTGAAGTGGATGTCCCTATCAGACAAGTTTCCATAAAATAACTAGAAACACCCTTGCAAAAATTCAGTAAAATGAGTACGATCATCACTGATATAAAAGTGGTACTCTCTTAAAAATTTTCAATCATTCTCTGTACTGTCAGGAGAATGTATAAATGTTATATGCCCAAAAATGGTAAGTTGTACTGAGTTGTAATATTTTGATTGAGCCTCCATTTATGGTTGCAATGTGTAATTCTCTGCAAAATCAAACACTAAAATAATAGTACCAATAGGAAATGTGTCTTTACATATATTGAACTATTCATCCAACCATCAAGCTCTGTGTGTATGCCTATCATACTCATAAACAATTTCATCCTTAAATTTTCTCATAAATTGAAAAACAGGCATATATTTTGTAACTAGCTCGCACCGTTTAGACTCTTATTCGTCTTTCAACTAGTATGCAACTGATTTATATTTATCAAAATCAACTAAATTATGTCATATTTCACCTTCAATTTTCTCATGGATGTAACTTTCCAATTTAGGTAATCTGCCACATGTACCACAACTTCCATCTAAACAATTCTGACTATAAAAAAATTGTCCAACTTCTTTTTCACAAAATATCGTAGGAATGAAATCCCTAGAAGATATTGGTGGAAATTGAACACCACATTCTGATAACATAGTTTAAGAATGAAAATTAGAATGAATACGTAAAAATTTAGCATAATGCATTGCAAATTCAACATGTTGCCTACAACAAGTGGTGTAAGCGTGGTTGATTTTCACATAGAATGGTTTTAACATTTCAAAAAAAATGACTAATTTTAATTTCCAGATGCTCTTGTTCAAACTTATGAAAAAATTGAGTTTGATTCATATCTAATAAATACTTTGGATGTGGTTCGTGATTAGTAGAACCAACTCTTCATTTTACAATATCTCTTGTATTAGGTGAAACTCTAGTGTTATCATACCAAAATTGAATAAAAATTTCTCTTATAGCATCAAAATTATATTTGTCCTTACACGGTGCTCTAGCAGAAAATGCCTAAAAATTGATGTTATTGAGTGATTGAAGGATATTACGTCTTTCAATTTCTTTCATTAGACTTTTTCGATTAACTTGCAACATTCGACTTGTTTGCGTAATCAAACGTTGTTTTATTTATTCACTTACAACACTAGTAGCAAGTACATGACACACAATATTACTGTAGTGCCCACACTTTTATAGTTCAGTTACTTGTTGTTTTCTTTTCTCATAGACATGTTTTGACAGAGATTTG